>JXCR01058029.1:84930-101957 GCA_002079205.1 Phalaenopsis hybrid cultivar | reverse complement strand
CTAGCAACAGCCTTGATAAAAAAAAATTCTACTTAAATGACGATCTAAATCTCCATTTTAAATGTTGGTCTAAACTGTCATTAAAATGGGAAGTTTAAAACGTTGTATATATTGAGTCTTTAGAGACGATTTTTAACCGCTCCAAACACTCATTATGGTGAAGAGTAAACATAACGCCAATATGATGGTATAAATCGTCATATATATCTGGTCCTTAGCGGCAATTTTAAAATCCTTTTACGATGAAAAGCAAACAAAACACTCATATGACGGTTTGTATATCACTGTTTAAAATTTAATGATTGTCTAAATCACAATTGTAAGTCGAAGTCGAATGATGGCTACAAAAAGCTATTCTTTGTAGTGATCATTTAAGGCCCCAAATCATTATATAATTTTTATATTCACTTTTGCGAGTAAATTGGAATCTCTCAAATTGATAAACAGAGAGAGCCATATATAAAATTAAAGGACGTGGGACTAGTGTATTGAGATCATTGAGTGTGTGTAATTTTATCTACTCTATGTGCTCAAATATGTCATCTAAGCCATGTGATTAATGACAAATTAGAATCAAATAATGTATTGCATGATTAATCGATTCAATTTTAGTTGAGTGAGCCATACCAAATTCTAAATATAAAAATGTATAATCAAAACGTCCCCATAATATTATTTTACTTTTTAAATTAAATAAAAAAATACAAAAGGCCAAGCGGCCAGTAGATTCCCACAGCCTCGTTTTCAGAGGGCACATGCCCCTGTCAGGCTCAGTGGTGCGTGTCGCCTTGGAGATAGATGCCTTCCCCGTCCCCTTCAAAAAGTTTACTAAACCCGTTGAAATGAGAACATTTTTCTTTCTAAATTGCGATCCATAAACCGATAAAATTTAGGATTCGAATTTATCATTTAAAAGGCAAAGAACTGTTTTTTACTTCAACCATATGACCATAAATTCTTTCGCAAAAGCACTGCGTATTGGACCGATTAAATAGGAAAAATAATGTACCAGGACTCCAATTAAGATTTATCATGTTTACAAGCATCAGCACTCAAATAAAACTTATTAATATAAAGCTTTCAAAAAATCGAGTTTACGGGTGAAGGTGAAGGACTTATGTTCCGGCGTCGCAGGTAGTGGACGACTTCTGCAATAGCGGTGGCACAGAAGAGCCGGTCTAAGCGTTTCTCCATTTCCCGACTCCCCGCTAGCCCAGCATTCCGCACTATATCCCAAACCATACCTGCAGTCTTCGACCTCAACTCCGCCGCTACTCTCGTCCCTATTTCTCCCTTAAAACTCGGACTCTGCAACCTCACACTGAAACCATCATTTCGTAACAACGATCAAATATTAACTTTTTCCTTGTTTTCGAGCTCACACGTTCCCTCTCCTGCGTCATCGGTCTCTGCCTGCCTAAGAGCACTCTTCGGCCGAAACCTCGCCTGGCCATGTAGTTGATGGAGGCTTTTTTGGTACGGGAAGTCCGAACCAAAAATCAAACAATAACCCTGATCTGTCTCTCCAAATCTTTCAGAAAAAGATGAAATTTTTATCAGAAAATCTACTAGTAACGAACAGAAACTTCATTGAGGAACATTAAAGGATTTTTTTATGCTTTCGCGAGCCCCACTGCGCATTAACGGCGAGCTCCTCTCCGGCAGAGAGAGCGACGCCGTAACAGAAGTCTTCACGAGTAAATTTAATTTTCCGAGACTATTATATGTAATAAGTCTTTTTTGGGACCTCAATACAAAAACCCCATCACTTATTTGAGTTAAAATTCCAATTAATTTCGAACAATTAAAGACCTTCGTGCTAATGTCATAGCCGTATGAGTGTGCGGACCGCCCCAAAAAAAAAAAAACACAAGAATTGTGCGCTATGTATTTAAATGCACCTATTTAATATTGGGAAGAGAGCTGCCCACCAGTCCATCCACAAGAGAACAAGACAAGGACAAGTGGAAGTATGAAAATTAAATCAACAACTCTCCACAAAATACTAAAAAAAGAGAGAAACAGTCAAAAGAGGAGCAAAAAAAATCACAAACCCAATCACCGTCTAAAAGGCAAAACAAGCATCGCCCTCGCCAGTAAAAAAAATTACACACGAAAATAACAACAAATAAGGAACCCAAATCAAAAAAAGAAAGAGATGATCACTGTAGAAATTCCATGGCGTCGATCAGTCTCATCTCACCTTTTTAACCGAAAAACTTCTCCTTTCCTTCCTTCACATCACCAACATCCACAACGCAGCGGAGGCGACTGCCATCAGCGTAGCAATCGATCTCACCATGTCCGCCGCTGCAGACGAGTTCTTGTCATCGGCCTTGTCTGAAGCCGCCTGTGGTGATTCCACCGGAGATGAGGTCGGCGGCGACGGTGGAGACAGCGGCAATGGAGACGGAGCTTTCGCGGACTTCGCCGCAGGGGCTGGTGCTGGCGTAGACGGCAAAGGTGAAGGAGGCAGAGAAGACGGAGCAGGAGCGGGAGCCGGACCATGTCCAAAGAGCTCGATGGGAAGAAGTACGCTGTCGATGGTTAGAACGGAAACAGGAGTATCGTCCAAGACTGTGTTAGCCACTCGGGAGGAATCGACTCCCGTGTGGAGCGTAACGTCGTCGCCTTGAGAAGATACAGTGAGATCGAACTTACCAGAGGAGCCCGTCGCCATTGTGGAGATCGGGTGATCTGCAGACTTAAGGGACTCCTTCGGGGTGTAGGACATTAGAACATGGTACTGGAGCAGGGTAACAAGGTCGGCACTGCTGAGAGAGTTCAAATTTGGGACGCCGTCTGCCTTGAATGCTTCATCGTTGGGGGCGAATAGGGTAAGTCCCTTATCCATTGCAGGCTGAAGATTCTTCAGTAAGCCGGTGGAGACGAGTAGGGCAGCGAATGTCTTGCATCCGGCCTTCTCGAGAAGTGCGGTGAGGTTTGAACCGGCAGCGGTAGGAGCGTCAAGCAGACCGGGGAAGATAATCGGGGAGGAGATCTCTAGAACAGAGATGTTGTAAGNATATATATATATATATATGTCATCTTATATATATGTCATCTTAATTATGCATGGAAATTATCTTTTTTACTTTTTAAAAGTTGCATGGTTATATATTTATTTGTAAAGAAAAATTTGCATGGTAGAAAGGCAAAAATAAAATCTTAGGTGTTAGATATGTAAAATAATTATGAATTGAATGGAAGGTACGTAAATGCCTCTTATTGTTGTAGTTATTATTATTATTATTATTATTATTATTATTATTATTATTATTATTATTATTATTATTGTTGTTATTATTATTATTATTATTATTATTATTAATGTGTGGTATAAATTTCACGACGGTAGAGTAACAGATTATCGTCTTAGCGTTGTACGATAATTCAACACATACACACAGATGAAAGAGAAACAAGTAGTGATGACTCCAGAAGTTTGTACGTGGAAATTCTGTAAATAGAAAAACCACGAGGTCTGGACCAATTGCGAAAATCCACTATTGATTGATGATTACAGAAATCCCTTGTCCCACAGACGGGAAAGGGTAACTATATTTTTCATATTACAGTGTCGATTGATGGTGTCTGGTTGGTGGTGATTGATCACGATTCTCTTTATATATTTCAAATGCGATGTATGTGATTATATTCTTGATTTCCTTAATTATAATTTTTACTTTACAACGACGCCAAAACTTGATCCCGAGCAAAAGTTGGGTAAATTCTTGACTTCGAAGCAAATAAAAATACAGTTATAATATTTAAATATGGAATACTACACAAGTAAATATATCGTTATCAAGTATTATAAGACTTTTGATTAAGCCCTGAATATTAAACTCATAGGGAAAATATAATATGCACTATATAAAACATTAGAAATTAGATAAAAAAATTTTACTTAGTAAAATATTCTTACTTAAACTCTAGATACTAAAATAGGAATGAAAGTTCAATTATTTTTGTAATTTTTTGATAATTGAGATTAAAGTAAGCAACTAACTGACTTAACTAGATATTTGCAAGATGAAGATAATATAAAGAAAATAATTTTTTCCTTATCATGAATCAGTAACAAGTATAAGAATTTTGTTGTGGAAGTATTTTAATTGTGTTATGTCAAATATGAGCAATGATACTCTTCACCATTAATAGAGATGCTATAAAGAGCATTGGTTAATCTATATTTTAATAGTCTTGAAAACGGGTTAGGTAAGGGAGATACTAGCTCTCACCCTAGAGTTCCCTCTTTTTCCTCCACTTGGGGACTAATATCTTGTATCAAAACCTAAAACTATAAATCAAATTGGGGGATTTAGTCTATCACTCTAAAGTTCTCTAATTCTACGCCCTTCAAAGTTTATTTCTCTATTTATTTGCACTCAATCCCATGAACTATCTTCATATCCATGAAATAAAATGTGATTCTTAACGTTTGTTGACTGAGATAATTTCATCTCAGATTTGACATGTTCTCACAACATATTTTAAAATCTTAATTGGTCAAATCAAGAAGTAAATGAAACACAATATTTAAAATCATCACAACTTCTTCTAACAATAAGGTCTAATATTTCACACAACTCCCCTCTAATACTTAACCATTTATCATTTTAAAGAAAAAGAATAAGAAAATTACTCATAATTCATGGAGAAAACACAACTACACTTAAGTTTAAAAATATAAATCATGAACACAAACAAGAAGTCTAAATTAAAATCAAATGTAGTCACAACGATAAAAACTTATCTTAAATTCCTCTCCACCAATTGTTTTGAAATTCCTTTGAATCTCTTCCTTCATTCACAATACAAAATACAACTCAAAATAAAAAGAAAAGGTGGGCGGCGGTGGCGGCATATGTGGTGGTTGACACTAGTCAGTCTGGATGGATGGATGATGATTCGTGCGCGCTTCTTCCATGGGTGATCCAAGTTTTCTTTTATAAAAATCCAAGAGGTGTCTTGGTGTTTCTTCAAAATGTGTCCTCATTCAATGAATCTTCTAGAAGTCGTCTACTTTCAAAAGCCAATTGAATGAATTTTCGTGTCAATTAACTATTTCTCATGTTTTTACTAATGGTTGCTTCAAACACATCTTCGAAAATTCATCCAAATTCAATGAATTATCAAATAACTATTTCTGACGCTTAAGCGCGGGGTACCTGACACTTAGGCACGACTCTCTCTGTTTAACTAGCGCGTAAGCGCCAGTCCTAAGCGCTTAGGCGCCACTGTTCATTTTTGCTCCATTTTTTTCCTTTTCACTTCTTTCACCATTTTTCATCCATTTGATTGTTCCTGAAAAAAAAAACACACAAATATCTTTCATTAAAGCACAATATCTCGAAAATATGTATAAAAATGTGTACATAAAAACTATATATTTTAGGTGTATCAGTAATTGATGGTGGTTACTGATGGGCGATGACGATTGTCAGAAGTCAACAGAGGTCGGCGGTGGTCGACGATGATAGGAGGTGGTCGACGACGGTAGGCGGTGGTTGACAACAATCGGGAATGATGCTAAGTTGTAGCTCCTCCACAAGGACTCGTTCTTACTTAGTTCTCCTCTCATGAGAGGGGTGGTGCTCTATTTATAGTATTTTTGGTGCAATTAATGCAAGAATATAAACCATTTTAATCAGACGGTCCGGAGAACTTTCTTGAATCAGACGTTATTTAGTGAACATTTGAATGTCTTAATGATGTCAGAATTAAGTGATCTTAAACTCTTTGGATTCGTCTTGTGGATACACTTGATTCAACTATAATTTGACAAGATTCGACTTTCGTTTGATCTTCCAAATGTGTCTGAAAATCTTCTAAAAATTACTTAATGACTTGATCTAAGCTTGATTTAACTCAGATTGGACTGTCTTTGATATCATTAGGTCCATCTCATCGAGCTTGTCAGTTTGACTATAAGTTTTCTGGAATCGGGGCTCTGGATGAGTTTTTATCAAAATTTGAATGTTTCTAGCTTAAAATATCATCTCGAGATTCGTGCTATGCTTCAAGATTTGAGTAAGATGATGAAAATTTATTGGTTGCATATCAATATTTATTATTATTATTATTATTATTATTATTATTATTATTATTATTATTATTATTATTATAGGGACTGACCTTGAAATATGAAATACGGTGATATAAAAGTTAAACAAAATCTACTTCTAGACATAACTGAATTGAGCAATAATGCATGGACTTAATTAATTGCAAGAGGCAAAACTTGGGATTGGGGTTGAGGATTCTGTCATGAATTCATTGGGTTTAAGTTGATTAGGGATTTTTTAATTCAAAATCGCAATGAATTAAGACTTTGATGCAGCTGATTAATAATTTCACTAAAAATATTTTTTAATATTTGCAGATTCTCAAGCAAGCGATGAACTTTTTATTTCAAAATTCTTCAATGAATCTCTGTTCGATTAGTTTTAAATGCAAATATTATTTATAAAACGTTCTTTTGGAGTTAAGAGGTAACGTTGTGAATGGTGAAACTCGCAACAAAATTTATATATATATGCAAAATTTGAACCTAAAATTTTGAGAATAATTTTCAATTGATATATTTACAAAGATACCTGAAACCTATATGAGTGCAATACTCTACATTTACATTTGATGATGGAGTTTAAGGTCCGTTTAAGATGGCTTTTAGCATATTTTACATTTTATATCATCATAGTTCTGTTTAGGAACTCTTTTCTATAATTTTTTTGTTGTGAGAAGCTTCTTTTTCAATTTGACGATGTTAATATATGGTAATCTGATCGTAAGAAAATTGTTGTCTGATTTTTTGAAAAAAATTATATGCATAATTATAATTCCTAACACATTTTTTAAGTAGTAGTTTTCTCAATCAAAACATTATAATCATTTTTTAAGAATTTATAGTTACCCCAACAGATCGGAGACATGAATTGGATTTCAAATTTGAATATACAAAGAATCAATTAAATATATATAAAAAAAAAAATTATACTTGGACTAAGATTTCACTTTCTAATAAATTCAAATAATAATAATAGTAACTATGATGATGAGCATTCATTATTTGAATGGAATTTTTTTGTGATTTTTTTTTTATGATGTGCTTGTACTTGGGTAATTAGATTGATCATTTGTGCAGCCCATTTGATCCAACGATTAGATGTTTTGTCCATAATCATAAGATCTTAGGTTCATAGTCCAACACGTACAAATATGTGCATGAATGTTAAGACAAAAACTTTATTGGTAGTTATAGCATGCATCGATGCTCTACTAAATTTCAATCTATGGCAGTGACATTTAAATTACTGATAATTCCCATCATTGAAAACAAATTAAAAATTGGCTCGGGATGAGAATTCGACTATGATTTTAAATATGATTCTTATATTACAGCAAACTGAAAATATATTATTGAAAGAGTTTTCACTCATATATCCTCGTAAACTTTCATATTTATTGCTATACAATTGTTTTTAATCAAACTTATATATCACAATAAGGTTATATGCTAGTAAAATATAGCAAATAGGATGATATATGACTCTTTTACTGCAATGAAAAATATAGCAAATAGGATGATATATCACTCATATATCCTCGTCTTTAAAGACGGTTTTTAACCGCTCCAAACACTCATTACCATAATGAAGAGTAAACATAACGTCAATTTGGTGGTATAAACCGTCATATATATCAGGTCCTTAGCGGCAATTTTAAATGACCGTAAAATCCTTTTACGATGAAAAGTAAACAAAACACTCATATGATGGTTTGTATATCACTGTTTAAAATTTAATGACTGCCTAAACCACAATTGTAAGTCGAATGATGACTACAAAAAGTTATTCTTTGTAGTGATCATTTAAGGCCCCAAATCATTATATAATTTTTATATTCACTTTTGCGAGTAAATTGAAATCTCTCAAGTTGATAAATAGAGAGCCATATATAAAATTAAAGGACGTGGGACTAGTTCTTTGAGATCATGGAGTGTGTCTCATTTTCTCTACTCTATATGCTCAAATATAAGTCATCTAAGCCATGTGACTAATGACAAATTAGAATCCAATAATGTATTGCATGATTAATCGATTCAATTTTAGTAGTNATATATTTATATAATAATATATTATATATATTTATGTCTAAGATTAAATCATAACACCTCATGTGGCAATGTTGTTAGTGTATTCTTTTGTATAGATTTGATCCAAGTTTGAATCCCACACTTTACATATATTTTTCTCAATTTTAGTTTAACGAGCCAATTTCGAGCCGAACACGAACACGAATATTTAAATCGAGCTGAACACGAACACACTGTTCACGAGCTGATTTCAAATACTATCCGATTTTGAACACGAGCTATTTCGAATGAGCCGAACACGAGCCAAGCCTGAGCTCGCTCAAGCTCGGCTGGTTTACGGCCCTAATGATTATTTGAATGGAACAATTAATATTTTTTTATAATTTTTTTTTTATTTATTAAAATAAAACATTTTTTTTGTGATTTTTTTTTATGATGTGCATGTACTTGGGAAATTAAATTGATCATTTGTACAGCCCATTTGATCCAACGATTAGATGTTTTGTCCATAATCATAAGATCTTAGGTTCATAGTCCAGCACGTACAATTATGTGCATGAATGTTGAGACAAAAACTTTATTGGTAGTTATAGCATGCATCCATGCTCTCCTAAATTTCAATCTATGGCAGTGACATTTAAATTACTGATAACTCCCATCATTCAAAACAAATTAAAAATTGGAGATGGGAGCTCAACGGCAAAGCTAAGGTTAGCATGTGAAACCTCGGGATGAGAATTCAACTATGGTTTTAAATATGATTCTTATATTACAGCTAACTGAAAATATATTATTGAAAGAGTTTTCAATCATATATCCTCGTAAACTTTTATATTTATTGCTAAGGCTGTAAACGAGCCGAACACGAGCATTCCATGCTCAGCTTGTGTTCGGCTCGTTTATATTTCGAGCTCAAAAAGTATGTTCGAGTTCGGCTCATTTGCGTAACGAGCCGAACACGAGCTATTCACGAAACAAAGAGTTGTTTTGACAACTCTAATCATGTAGCCATAAGACATTAAAGGTTTGAGCAATATTTAAAATTTATTATTTATATTAAAACGTCATTTGAATCTCATTTAATAATTTGTATTCTATTTTCTTAATTAATATTTTAATTGATTATAAATCTTTGTAGCATTGTAGTCAATTAGATTTTTTTAAAATACTACTTTTATATATATATTAACTTGATGAGTAGTATTTCGAGCCAAAACAAGCCGAACACGAACGAACACATCTTTTTTCGTGTTCGGCTCGTTAACTTATCGAAGGAATATAACGAGCCGAACACTAGCTTCTTACCGAGCATAACACGAACTGTTCACGAACAACGAGTCATTTTGACAGCCCTATTTATTGCTATACAATTGCTTTTAATCAAACTTATATATCACAATAAGGTTATATACTAGTAAAATATAGCAAATAGGGAGATATATGACTCTTTTACTGCAATGACAAAATTATTTTTTAATTTATTGTACCATTTTTTGTGGTACAGATATCATTCACATAACAATGATTATATGAAAATCTTTCGTTCTTATAAGGTAATATATGAAATTGGATCAGCTCGGGGGAATCAATCGCAATGGATGCCAGCAATTTTCTTCTTTTATTTGACATTTGATGTATTTTGGCTTTCGAAGCTTTTTATAATGATTTTGCTTTCTAGGACCTGTAGGCGCTAAGTAAAATATATTGGTATTTTCAATTGTCACCACATGATCCCTATGGCTCTCAGTGCTGATAGATTAAATGAGATTTAATATATATATATATATAATGAAATAAATTATATTTATGTAAATTATGTGTTGTGAGCAGCAGATCATTTAAAAGAAAATACTAGCAACAGCCTTGATAAAAAAAAATTCTACTTAAATGACGATCTAAATCTCCATTTTAAACATTGGTCTAAACTGTCATTAAAATGAGAAGTTTAAAACGTTGTATATATTGAGTCTTTAGAGACGGTTTTTAACAGCTCCAAACACTCATTATGGTGAAGAGTAAACATAACGCCAATTTGATGGTATAAATCGTCATATATTTCAGGTCCTTAGCGGCAATTTTAAAATCCTTTTATGATGAAAAGCAAACAAAACACTCATATGATGGTTTGTATATCACTGTTTAAAATTTAATGATTGTCTAAATCACAATTGTAAGTCGAAGTCGAATGATGGCTACAAAATGCTATTCTTTGTAGTGATCATTTAGGGCCCCAAATCATTATATAATTTTTATATTCACTTTTGCGAGTAAATTGGGATCTCTCAAATTGATAAACAGAGAGAGCCATATATAAAATTAAAGGACGTGGGACTAGTGCTTTGAGATCATTGAGTGTGTGTAATTTTGTCTACTCTATGTGCTCAAATATAAGTCATTATAAGCCATGTGATAATGACAAATTAGAATCAAATAATGTATTGCATGATTAATCGATTCAATTTTAGTTGAGTGAGGCATACCAAATTCTAAATAAAGTAAAAATGTATAATCAAAACGTCCCCATAATATTATCTTATTTTTTAAATTAAATAATAAAAAAACACAAAAGGCCAAGCGGCCAGTAGATTCCCACAGCCTCGTTTTCAGAGGGCACATGCCCCTGTCAGGCTCAGTGGTGCGTGTCGCCTTGGAGATAGATGCCTTCCCCGTCCCCTTCAAAAAGTTTACTAAACCCGTTGAAATGAGATCATTTTTCTTTCTAAATTGCGATCCATAAACCGATAAAATTTAGGATTCGAATTTTNGGCCAAGCGGCCAGTAGATTCCCACAGCCTCGTTTTCAGAGGGCACATGCCCCTGTCAGGCTCAGTGGTGCGGGTCGCCTTGGAGATAGATGCCTTCCCCGTCCCCTTCAAAAAGTTAACTAAACCCGTTGAAATGAGAACATTTTCCTTTCTAAATTGCGATCCATAAACTGATAAAATTTAGGATTCGAATTTATCATTTAAAAGGCAAAGAACTGTTTTTTTCTTCAACCATATGACCATAAATTCTTTCGCAAAAGCACTGCGTATTGGCCCAATTAAATAGGAAAAATAATGTATCAGGACTCCAATCAAGATTTATCATGTGTACAAGCATCATCACTAAAATAAAAGTTATTAATATAAAGCTTTCAAAAAATCGAATTTACAGGTGAAGGTGAAGGACTTAAGTTCCGGCGTCGCAGGTAGTGGACGACTTCTGCAATAGCGGTTGCACAGAAGATCCGGTCCAAGTGTTTCTCCATTTCCCGACTCCCCGCTAGCCCAGCATTCCGCACTGCACCCCAAACCATACCTGCAGTCTTCGACCTCAACTCCGCCGCTACTCTGATCCCTATTTCTCCCTTAAAACTCGGACTCTGCAACCTCACAGTGACACTATCATTTCGTAACAACGATCAAATAATAACTTTTTCCTTGTTTTCGAGCTCACACGTTCCCTCTCCTGCGTCATCGGTCTCTGCCTGCCTAAGAGCACTCTTCGGCCGAAACCTCGCCTGGCCATGTAGTTGATGGAGGCTTTTTTGGTACGGGAAGTCCGAACCAAAAATCAAACAATAACCCTGATCTGTCTCTCCAAATCTTTCAGAGAAAGATGAATTTTTTATCAGAAAATCTACTAGTAACGAACAGAAACTTCATTGAGGAACATTAAAGGATTTTTTTTATGCTTTGGCGAGCTCCTCTGCGTAGTAACGGCGAGCTCCTCTCCGGCTGAGAGAGCGACGCCGGAACAGAAGTCTTCACGAGTAAATTTAATTTTCCGAGACTATTATATGTAATAAGTCTTTTTTGGGACCTCAATACAAAAACCCCATCACTTATTTGAGTTAAAATTCCAATTAATTTCGAACAATTAAAGACCTTCGTGCTAATGTCATAGCCGTATGAGTGTGCGGACCGCGCTATGTATTTAAATGCACCTATTTAATATTGGGAAGAGAGCTGCCCACCAGTCCATCCACAAGAGAACAAGACAAGGACAAGTGGAAGTATGAAAATTAAATCAACAACTCTCCACAAAATACTAAAAAAAGAGAGAAACAGTCAAAAGAGGAGCAAAAAAAATCACAAACCCAATCACCGTCTAAAAGGCAAAACAAGCATCGCCCTCGCCAGTAAAAAAAATTACACACGAAAATAACAACAAATAAGGAACCCAAATCAAAAAAAGAAAGAGATGATCACTGTAGAAATTCCATGGCGTCGATCAGTCTCATCTCACCTTTTTAACCGAAAAACTTCTCCTTTCCTTCCTTCACATCACCAACATCCACAACGCAGCGGAGGCGACTGCCATCAGCGTNATGATCACTGTAGAAATTCCATGGCGTCGATCAGTCTCATCTCACATTTTTAACCGAAAAACTTCTCCTTTCGTTCCCTCACATCACCAACATCCACAACGCAGCGGAGGCGACTGCCATCAGCGAAGCAATCGATCTCACCATGTCCGCCGCTGCAGACGAGTTCTTGTCATCGGCCTTGTCTGAAGCCGCCTGTGGTGATTCCACCGGAGATGAGGTCGGCGGCGACGGTGGAGACAGCGGCAATGGAGACGGAGCTTTCGCGGACTTCGCCGCAGGGGCGGGTGCTGGCGTAGACGGCAAAGGTGAAGGAGGCAGAGAAGACGGAGCGGGAGCGGGAGCCGGACCATGTCCAAAGAGCTCGATGGGAAGAAGTACGCTGTCGATGGTTAGAACGGAAACAGGAGTATCGTCCAAGACTGTGTTAGCCACTCGGGAGGAATCGACTCCCGTGTGGAGCGTAACGTCGTCGCCTTGAGAAGATACAGTGAGATCGAACTTACCAGAGGAGCCCGTCGCCATAGTGGAGATCGGGTGATCTGCAGACTTAAGGGACTCCTTCGGGGTGTAGGACAAGAGAACATGGTACTGGAGCAGAGTAACAAGGTCGGCACTGCTGAGAGAGTTCAAATTTGGGACGCCGTCTGCCTTGAACGCTTCATCGTTGGGGGCGAACAGGGTGAGTCCCTTATCCATTGCAGGCTGAAGATTCTTGAGTAAGCCGGTGGAGACGAGTAGGGCAGCGAATGTCTTGCATCCGGCCTTCTCAAGAAGTGCGGTGAGGTTTGAACCGGCAGCTGTAGGAGCGTCAAGCAGACCGGGGAAGATAATCGGGGCGGAGATCTCGAGAACAGATATGTTGTAAGGGATCTGGCGGACAGATTTGGTGTAAACCGATGCGAGTTTGGAGCCGGGGGAGGCGGGACCAAAGGCTACGCGGCCACCGCGGACATTGGTTATGTTGACGAATCCCAGGTTGCCTGGTGCGTTGCCGGTGGTCTGGTAGAGAGTGGTGGTGAGGGTAGTTCCTTGGGAGATGTCGTGGAGCTTCTGGGGGTCGAAGTAGTCAAGAAGAACAAGAAGGCGGAGTGCGTTCTTGATGGCGGCAAGGCTGTGCTTCGCGGCTAAAGCGGACATGGCTGCGTTTGGGAGTACGAGGCAGGTCACCGTCTCCCGAGAGTTTACCTCGTCGGCGACCTTCGTCTGCGACATGTAGCTGTTGTATACGCTGTAATCCGGGAAGCCATCAAGGATCGCGGTTATGTTGTGACCTCTCGTTGATGCTGCCCACAATGAGAGAATCATAGCTGCCATTAGAAGAGAAGAAGATAGCACATTCTTCGCCATTGTTGTCTCCACTGATCTCTCTCCCTCTCTCCTACTGAATGGAAGACGGAACGGTTTCTGGACTAATAGGAAAAGCACCCAGCGAAGGATACTTAACTGCAGTTAGTGAACTGAGTACAGTTAGTTAACTGCAGTTTAAGAGCCATGTGACGTTCACGAGTCGCGGCTACATAGAAGCTTGGACTGGTGCGTTGATACAAATGATTTAACACCGTTGGATTATAATTAATATGTAACCTCGATCGTCTGATGAAAAAGATTTTTNGAGTACAGTTAGTTAACTGCAGTTTAAGAGCCATGTGACGTTCACGAGTCGCGGCTACATAGAAGCTTGGACGGGTGCGTTGATACAATTGATTTAACACCGTTGGATTATAGTTAATATGTAACCTCGACCGTCTGATGAAAAAGATTTTTCGGCCCTGAGGAGTCACCCTAGCTGTGGTGCATGTACTGTGTCGGCCGGAAACAGCTGGAAGTATTGATTTTCTTATTGTGGTAAAGCTAGTGATTTACAGCGCTCCGACAGATCTATATAAAAATTTGATTGCTGCAGTGTTGGTTATGCATATTAAATTTAACGATATTAAAAAAAGATAGATACTATACCGCATAAAAAATTCATGTAAAGATTTACATCATATCATAATTGAATTAAAAAAATATCACTTCTAGAAAAATAAATGTCGACCCCGATATTTATAGCCTGTTTAGTCCTCAAGTAAATTGAAATTTACATGCGTACCATTTTAACTAATTAAATTTTATTTTGGAGTAAGATATGAAAAGAGAAAATTAGGAAATAAATATGAAAATACATAAATTTTTTGTGTATGTAAATCCACAATGAACAGCTTTACAATGCAATATAAATAATAGAAATATAATATACTGGGTCAACTATCCACCAAGAGGTTACTTTGGGGATCTATATGAACTAAAAATACTTAGATGCAAAGGGGAGGACTAATTGTTAGTGAGTTTGCGCCTTGATTGAGAGGTGGATCTTTAAGGAGATATTTTCTTTTTTCATGCGAGGGAATCTAGTTATTAAGATGAAAACCAATAGCAAGTTATTTCATATGTTTCATTGGTTTCTTGAAAAGATATTGACAAGAACATCATATGAACACTCAATTTAGCTATAACAATATCATATTTGAAATTTGTTCAATTTTCCAACTATGTTCGTAAAACTTCAAAAAGTGATTAAATGACTTGATTCATGCTTAATTAAACTCGGATTAGATTTTGGTATCTTTGGGCCCGTCTCATCAAGCCGATCAGTTTAACTTTAAGTTTGTTGAAATCTGAGCTATGACTTTTAATCAAAATTTGAATATTATTTATTAAAAAAATCTTCAAGATATCTTTACCATACCTCTCTCCACTCATGCAGAAAGGTGAAACTTTATCAATGGGATGTATCATCAATATTTGTGAATTATAATTACTCTCTCACAAACATAATTAATATTCTTTAAATTGTTTATCCTTATGGATCAAACAAATATATAAATGAGAGAAATCTAACAATCTTTCAATGACAAAATTTAGAGATAATTGATTCAAAAAAAAAAATCCTAAGAAATAAAGCATTTGTACCGTTAATTCACCCGTACACCTTCACTAAAATATTGAGTCAATTTAAAAGTCACGTGTCTACTCGCACACAATTATCGCCCTTATGAATGACATTAAAGTACGACACCCCTATATCTAATTACAAATGGCCCCACTTTCGAACTTATTTTTTTCTATAGGCTCCATAATTTTCTTTAGTCGGGAGCTAAATTTACTTTTTTAATTACCAAAATTGCAGACTGCCGCCATTGGTGCGTGATTGTATATATTAGAGCGCAAGCTCAATTTACATTTTTAAGCTCTTGCTATGTAATTCCCTCCCAGCTTCGGCCCCAAGTGGAACAAAAGTCCCATGCATCAACACTCAGGGCTGCTAGATAACCATAGAATGGCAACCAAGGAGCACACATCTTCCCTCAACGATCCTCTGTTCTCTCCTCCTCCTTCCAAGATTGCCCGCCTCTCTTCACACTCACCCACCTCCGCCCAATCAAGGTTATGTTTTCCTTGTGAAAAATCCGTGACCGCCGCATCTCCCTCGCCTCTGACCCTCGGCCTCAATGGGAGTTCCGTTCCCAGCCCCGTAAAAAAACCCATTTTTACTTTCATGCAAATGCAAGAGCTGGAACATCAAGCTCTCATCTACAAGTACATGGAGGGCGGCCTTCCCGTGCCCCTTCACCTCGTCCTCCCCATATGGAAAAGCGTCGTTGCTGCCAACTGCGGTGGCCATCAATGCCCTTCTTGTACATCATTTATTTAATCTTTTTTTTTGTTTTCTTAGGCATTGTGTTTGATTGTTATTTTCTTCTAATTGTGTGGGTTTGCGCAGTCTCGGGATGTGGTGGTTTGTGTTTGGATTATAGGAACAGTTTGGAGCCGGAGCCCGGGAGGTGTCGAAGGACAGATGGGAAGAAATGGAGGTGCTCGCGCGATGTAGTTCAAAATCAGAAGTATTGTGAACGCCACATGCACCGAGGACGTGTTCGTTCGAGAAAGACCATGGAAGCGGAAGGAAGCGGCGGCGGCGGTGGATTTGATGAGTTCGTCATTCCCGCTGTTCCATGACTGAGTACAGCTATCTGCATGATTAAGAGGCATCGGTACGTTAAAAGTGGATTTTGCCCATTAAGTTTACGCCTTCAAGGTTAATGAGTTATTATTAATTTCGTGTTATTTTGATTATATTTATTGTAGATGATTGTTGATACTTTAAAAGTTTGCCGAAACGCTAAAAATTACTACAACGCTCTGGTTAACGTTGAGTGATCGAAGTTTGTTTAGTAGGCCCATTTGGCATTTGGATTCTACTCATTTTTTAATTTAGTCGTGCCGCAGTTGTCAGTGAGTCAAAAGCGGTACAGTAGTAACAGTACTGCATGCGCAGCATGCCGCGAGCTTCCGCTAAGGAGAGAGATCTCTCTCTCTATATACCCACCTCCACGACTAGTAGAGATCACTGCACTTCGTGAACAAAAGTAGAGCCGGGTTCCATTAATATACTAACATATTTGTTCAGATGACTAAATAAATAAAATAAATTTTTTTTTAAATTCAAAATTTAAATAAATTAAACTTGAACATAATAATCTAACACATTTACAAATGTCTCTAAACAAATTATTTTATTGTTTAATAAATATATTATTAAATACTTTATTATGCACTGTAATGCTGTATTAT
>JXCR01058029.1:65302-84575 GCA_002079205.1 Phalaenopsis hybrid cultivar | reverse complement strand
AAGCATTTGCAGCTCCACCTATCTCTGATGCAAGCATATTAGACTGTTTGAGGCTTTTGCGTACTATTCTTGAAGTTGTTGCAGATAGAAGATTTCACGCATAGTGTGTAAAAAAACTTGAGGATTCAACTAGAATGAAAATATTCATGGCGCTTGAGCCTGAAATGCGTCTTGAATATTTGCTGGTTTTGTTCGATGAATGATATTTTTTATGGATTCATTATGTATCAGTACTGATTGAACTTCTACTTATGTTGTTTTTTTTTTAATATATGTTTGTTATTCTATATGTGTCATTGTACATGTCTAATCTTTCTATATGTAGCAAATGAGAATTTTTATTATTGAATATTAATGTTGATGTTGTAAATCATTTAGGATGGACCCGCAACGTCAACGTCGTAGGAGAATGGCATTTGCTACAGCCGTTGCGATATTGCTGTTGGACTATTACCAGCGTAGAACTACTCGCATTCCCCGTATGACATCCACCTTTGTTGGAGATAGATGGGTTAGTGAAATGCTTTCGGGACATCCAGTAAGATTCAAATATATATTTNTTTTGGGTTCTTATGTATTGGTTCTAGCCAAGATATTGTGAGGATATTGTGTAGCTTAGCTCCAAACCAACAGCCAGGGTAATCCTAAGGCCAAGTAGTCCTATAGGAGCTCTTCTTGAATCCTCTCATAATGATCTTACCTACTAAATGCTAGAGGTTAAGATCAATATGTGAAACTTCAAGTTGAGTAAATAGAAGAGTTTTGAGTTTCTAATGGTGAGGGTACCTTTTCTAGTTTTCTAAGACTAGTCAATAGGAAAATCCTACGGCTAGACCTAGGCTACTAAAGAAGTTTTCTAGACCTCAACCAAAAGTGAGGTCAACATCGGTCCAGGAGAATTTCAAGGATCTGTTGAGATTTCCTTACCAAGAGAATCCGTTTTGATTTCTATATACATACATCTAGGATCCGTTTTGATTTCTATATACATATATATATATATATATATATATGTATGTACGTATATATATATATATATACATATATATATATATATATACATGTATGTACGTATATATACATACATATATATATATATATATATATATATATATAGATATATGTATCTATATATATATATATATATATACATATATATATATATATATCTTTAATATATATATATTGTTTCAATGAATTAAATTATTAATACTTATTTATATTATTTTATTGAAAAAAACTAAACTTATAATTTATAAAGTAGTTATCTACTAGTTCTAAATCTATTCAACTTCTTATTTATTTAAGTTTATAAAATTATTAGTTAATAATTTTATACAAGAAAACTAATTAGTCAATTAATTACTTATTTAAATTTCTAATTTACTTATTTGTTTTATATAAAAATAATGTACAATCAAAATTTAATTTTATATGAGAAATCAATTGTTCTTTTAAATTTTTAAATTTTATTTAATATAAACATAAAAATATGAACATTAACAAATTTAAGCAAACCAATTATAAACAAATATATGGAAGTTCGTCTCAAACTTAAACTGAACTTGAACAATTTATGATTCAACAAAGTCAAATCCAAATATGAGCATACTCGACTCGACTCAACTAGATTATAGACTGAAGGTCACACTCCCACTCCGCTGTGTTTGTCTCTCTATAACTTTGAAAATGATTGACTCTACAAGCTTATTAAATTTTAGTTAGATAAAGTTTTTTTCAAACTCTAAATACAGGCATCGCATTTATTACATATCCTTTAAATATACTTGGCTAGTCACTAACGAAGACCTATTGAAAATATAAGATATTGGCTCTAACGGGCTATTTCAGGAAAATATTTATATGATAATAATAAGAAAAATTCAACATATTTTATCAGTAGATTACGAAAGTTTATCATTTAAAACAAGATAAAATTTATTTCTTATTAAGTTTTATGAATATAGAATGTTATTTTTATTTAATGTTTTACGCTTCTAAAAAGTCTTGCACTTTAGTTCTCAGTTTTTAAGCAATTATTTCAGCACTTCTGCTAGCTAGAATTTAAGAAAGTAAGCCATGATGATATTGTTGTTGTTAGATCTAGATATTTCAGGTGATGTGGTATTTATATAAATCAAACGGGAAAACGATCGACAAAGTAAAAAATAGAACGAGAAAAATCACATCAGAAAAGCACAATATAGCGGAACACACAGATTTACGTTTACGTGGTTCGACAAATTGCCTACGTTTACACCAGTTGATCACTTCGACTTACAAGAGGAATCTCTCACTCTTCGTTGCTCTCTCTGTTCTTCTCTCTCTATACCGAGATACACCGAAGAAAACTCTATACCGAGATACACCGAAGAAGACAAACTTACAAGAGAAATAAACTCAATTTCTCTTCTGTCACAAGTCACCAAGAAAAAGCCTAAAGAGAACAATCTGTTTATTCTTCATTCTTCTTTCTTATGCCACAAGGAACTGCTCCTCCTTGCACTTCTCTTCCTCTGCCCCGAGGAAACATTTCTCTATCCCAGGAAACCGAAAGAGAACTCAAAGTGTGACTACTAAACCAAAGGAGAGTCATCCAAAGCTTTTATCACGAACAAGAGGGAGCGAAGAGATGCTTTACTTCACAAAAGAGAAAGACGAGAGTGGTTATTTGTGAAGAGGTGTGACTTGCCAAAGCAAAATAACCGTCCAAGCATAGTGGACCGGCCTCCACCATTTCTAACAGATGATTCCGTAAAATTAACTTCCTAGGGTACATCAAATATTTTTTTAGGAGTCTATACAAATTCGATCACTCTGCAGCACTCATTTATGCCCTCCATAAACACCATTTAACAAAAAATATAGGATCTATACATTTAATGCCTAAGCTTCATTATTTACATGCATAACTCTCAAAATGACAAATAACATATCATTATTCTTAACAATCATGTCATAGCGCCGGCATCATTAGCACATAGTTGGTCCCATCGTCCTTCACTAACACGCATCAGTCCGATCTCGCCAAGCCTTTCCGGGGAGATCTTCTCGTGACTTTCTTGTCTCGTCTTCTTCGTCTATCTGTTAAAAATGCAAGTCTGAATTGAGTATGATTTAACTAATTAATTTTCATAAAAAAAAGTATGCGTTGAAAGACTTGAGCAAGTCATTTATTATATTCTTCTTTAACTGCAGCTTTGTCATCTACATATTGTTTAAACGCAGCTTCCTCATCTACACATTTATCGGCAATGAAGTGGTGAGCCAGCGTCCAAGTGAGAGAGAGAGAGAGCTCCCGACAGAGTTTTCTGTCAGGGGATTGGAGATGATAACAGTATGTCACATGTCCAACAGTTGTCAAGTTATCATTTAATATAGGTTTTTATTAAGATTGTCATATGCAGGATTCACCAGTGTGCTCAACATTTACTTTGACTATTTTGTGTTGTATTAAAAGCGTTTTATTTTATGGTCAGGCGTATATCATGTATAATTTGCTTTTTATTTTGGATTTTTATTATCAATATCTTATTTTTAAAATAAAAAATTCAGTATTTGTACTTAAAAACTGTTTATTTTTACCTTTTTTGTTTTTCTTTTGGAGAATTCATGAGTAAATGTGTGATATATTACATATACTTCGAGTGAGCGAGTGAGGGCACTTACGGGAGAAAGTATTATATTTTTTGTAAGTATGTGTGGACAATGATAAATATTATAAATGTCACATCACTGTAATTTCAGTTTAATAAGACACATCATTTTCATCCATTGTTATCTCCACATATATACATTATGTAATATTTTCTTCACTTAAAAGAATAGAATGTGTTTTTTTTTTTAAATGGAGCAATAAATTGCAATGAGTGTCACTAACTAGAACTTTGGAGAAACAATAGCCCTTTTCGACTAATGGTCCACAAATCTATTTTTATGAGAATATGCACTTCAATACTCAAGATTATGTTCCCTTTTTATTTATTACTTTATTTTAGTACACATCCTTTATATTTTTCGACGCACTTACATGTCTACCACAGAGCTCTTATTTATTTACATATTTAACATCCAACTTTCAAATTTACCTACATAATACTCAAGTCTATATTATTACATAAAAAAATAATCATTATTATTAACTTTTTAAAAAAAGCATAATTTTGTATTCTTAAGTTTATGACATATCAAAATATTACAAATGTAAATATCAAATTTTGAGAATGTAGAAATTGTGTGGAATGTAAATAACTTTTTTTTTTTTGGCTTTCACGGTTGGATTTTCTCTAGGCATTTGGAAATAAGAGCATTCAATTTGCATTTAGTTGGTTATGATAAGTTGTGCAACTTATTTATTACATTTGTCTACTATCACTATCATTCCATCCTCTCCTTTCATTTATACTCTTAGTCATAATTATAGTCCTATGATAATATTTGTTTTTGCTATAATAGTAGAATGGTTCCTAACACTTATCTATATTAGAAAGCTTAATGGAAAATATATTGAGTAATTTTACTCCTCTAGTTTGTGTTTTATTTTTAGGTTCTTTATTTATTTTTATATTCGGCATAATATCCATTATGATCATGATATGAAAATGATCATTCCCTTCACGACTATTAAATTGGTTCCTTACCTCCCAATCCACTTTTTCTTTTTTTCTCCGAATAGGATTCTACAAGCACTTCAGCTAATACCATATGAACTTCTACTCTTACCAAGATGGGCGATATATTGATTCTCAAATCAACCATAAAATTTTCATTTTCAACTGCAAACATTTTGTCAGTATTCAACTAACAAGTGACAATTATCCAATATGAAGACTTCATATGTTAGTAACGTTCATAACAAGTGCTCTTGCAACTTCCCTTTGAGCTTCTTTACTATAAGCTTCCTCTTTACTCTCATCTCAAAGTATTTGGACGCCCACACTTCCCATGACCTCACCACATTCTCCACATAAATTGTCCCCCTAGTCCTCCGGAAAAACTGAGAAATAAACACAATCTCAAAGAAAACTTAATGGAAAATATATTGAACAACTTTACTCTTCTAGTTTGAGTTTTATTTTTAGGTTTTTTCTTTATTTTTATATTTGGCATAATATCCATTATGATCATGATATGAAAATGATAATTCCCTTTACAACTATTAAATTGTCTCCTTGCCTCCCAATTCACTTCTTCTTCTTCTTATTCTCCATATAGGATTCTACAAACATTTCAGTTAATACCATATGTACTTCCACTCTTACGAAGATAGGTGATATCTTTATTCCTCAATCACCCATAAATTTTTCCTTTTCAACCTCGAGCAATTTGCTAGCATTCAACTAACAATTGATAATTATCCAATATGAAGTCTTCATATCGTAAAAAAGTTCCTAACAAATCCTCTTGCAACTTCCATTTGAGCTTCTTTACTATAAGCCTCCTCTTTGCTCTCATCTCAAAGTATTTGGATGCTCACGCTTCTCATGGTTTCACCACATTCTCCACATAAATCATCCCCCTAGTCCTCAGGAAAAACTAAGAGTTAAACACAATCTCAAAGATTCAATTGAAATAATAAAAAATCAAATTACTTTATCAAAATCAAAATGGTTGAAATTAAGTTGAAGTACTCCAAAAAAATTCATTTAAATAAATCATCAGAGAATATAAAACATACCAAAATTCTTATAAAAATCTAAATTTCTTTTGACACCTTAACACTTCTCTATCTTACAATAATTATACAATAAAATATAATAGCAAAAATATATTGATTCAATTCAACTTTGACCCTTCTTTTCTCATTTTCTATAAAAATATTTGTAACAATCTATCTAGCTATAAAGCTTTATAAAATACATAAAATTCAATACTAAACTCAAATATTTAAGAAGAGTGAATGAAGTGTGTAAATCATGAATGAGTATAATCGTCATGTTGTATATGGAATCAATACATTATCATAACCGTAGAAAATTCAACTTTGATAGCATAAACATTAACCTTGAAATATGTGTGCTATAAATAGTAATGAATTACAATATTGACGAATAGTGAATGACATGTTGGCAATCAAGAATGAATATAATCTTAAAAGAGTATATGAGATCATTACATTATTATAACTATATAAATTAAATTAACTTTAGTTGTATAAACATAAACATTATATGAGTACAATAAATAGTAATGAGTTACAATATATTTTTTCTCAGTACATTAAACATGTTAATGATCTACATATACTATATCAAATCTTTTTCTATTAGTTATTTTTATTTTTCTTTTATTTAACTTGATTTTTGAAGTGTGTCATGCATTGTTGTGTAAGTTTATTGGCCATCATAAAGTAGTAGGTTGGAAATCTAAATCATGTAACATAGGATATGAGCACAGCCTTAAAGTGTAACTATAGGAATTTAAGTTTTTTTTTTTTTTAGGGTTACAATCTGTTGATTATGATAAGAAAAACTGTCGCTTTACTTTTACTGAAGGTTTTAAGCATGTAGGTAAAACACTTGTCGGTAATTAAAAAAATTAAATTTATGCATGAAGGCCTTTTGTTACAGCGTCGGTGTCGCTGCTCACGCTTGAGTTTTGGTGTCATCGGTGTCGTAGCTCACTCCAAATCTCCTCGAGGTCTGAATCTCTAAAGCCAAGGCAAAGCAATGTAGGGAGACAAATTTAGAGGTCTTTTTCGCAACAAGGATATAAACGATCTAGCACACAAAGACACGACGATTCATAGCCGCGACAAGAAGCATTCCGAACAGGAAAATGAGGCTTACCAACGGCGAGGGAAGGGGAATGTGAAGAAATGAGACGAGGCTCGAAGTGGAATCGCAGACTATAAGGGCTTATGATATTGCCACAAGGGCCTTCAAAAGATCTAAGGCGAAGTCCAATTTTCCTTGCTCTAAGAACTACAAGAGTCCTTGCTTGCCGGTAGTTCTAGCAGCCAGAGTAGCACCGTGGAGTCCTCCATTCGTGAAGTTATATCTATTGTGCCTCCCCTTGCAACTCCTATTCCTCAGGTAGAGCACAATCTTCTCCATCCCGACGCATTGCGCTTCTCTTTCCAACACTTTCACCTGCTCACCATAGCTCAGGCGACGACCATCGCAGTGCCACATCCTTTGTTTCTCTTCGATCCCTTCATCAGATCAGAGAGGTCGGAACGATGGCCGCCAAAGTAACTATTGGCAGCCATAACTATAACCATTTACTTGAACGGCAGCAACAACTGGTAAACTCCAGCGTGAATGACAACACCGGCGCCGTAACAAATGATCTTCAGGCGTAAATTCAAAATTTTGAGATCTTTCTATACAATAAATATAATTTTGGGACCTCCATATTTAAAAACCCTTCATTTTTTTTAGAACATGGTCCCCTTCTAAATGAATTTTGTTCTATTATTGTTTGACCCTTTTTTTGAATAAATGTTAGCAGCTTGAAATAAATAAGGCACATTTACATACATATCACCTAAATATTATGTATATAAATACTAACTCCTAAATTTTATTTTTCATGTTTATACCACCGAAATATTATGTTACATAAAAAAGTGAAATTAACATCTTTTCATCAACAACTTAGCGTCCGCGTCCCTTTTTTTCTCGTTTTGACCTCACAATTGCAAAGCATCCTCCCGATTCTGCAAGCTTCGTTCTTTTGAGATCGACCTTTTACTTTTTAGTTCCCTTCTACATGGCATNACAATCTATCTAGCTATAAAGCTTTATAAAATACATAAAATTCAATACTAAACTCAAATATTTAAGAAGAGTTAATGAAGTGTGTAAATCATGAATGAGTATAATCGTCATGGTGTATATGGAATCAATACATTATCATAACCGTAGAAAAATCAACTTTGATAGCATAAGCATTAACCTTAAAATATGTGTGCTATAAATAGTAATGAATTACAATATTGACGAATAGTAAATGACATGTTTGCAAATCAAGAATGAATATAATCTTAAAAGAGTGCATGAGATCATTACATTATTACAACAATATAAATTAAATTAACTTTAGTTGTATAAACATAAACATTATATGAGTACAATAAATAGTAATGAGTTACAATATATTTTTTCTCAGTACATTAAACATGTTAATGATCTACATATACTATATCAAATCTTTTTCTATTTGTTATTTTTATTTTTCTTTTATTTTACATGAGTTTTAAAGTGTGTCATGTATTGTCGTGTAAGTTTATTGGCCATCATAAAATAGTTGGTTGGAAATCTAAATCATGTAACATAAGATATGGGCACAGCCTTAAAGTGTAACTATAGGAATTTAAGTTTTTTTTTAGGGTTACAATCTGCTATTATGATAAGAAAAACTGTCACTTTACTTTGACTGACGGTTTTAAGCACGTAGGTAAAACACTTGTCGGTAATTAAAAAAAATAAATTTATGCCTGAAGGCCTTCTGTTACACTGTCGGTGTCGATGCTCATGCTTGAGTTTTGGTGTCATCGGTGTCGTGGCTCACTCCAAATCTCCTCGAGATCCGAATCTCTAAAGCCAAGGCAAAGCAATGTAGGGAGACAAATTTAGAGGTCTTTTTCGCAACAAGGATATAAACGATCCAACACACAAAGACATGACGATTCATAGCCACGACAAGAAGCATTGCGAACAGGAAAATGAGGCTTACCAACGGCGAGGGAAGGGGAATGTGAAGAAATGAGACGAGGCTCGAAGTGGAATCGCAGACTATAAGGGCTTATGATATTGCCACAAGGGCCTTCAAAAGATCTAAGGCGAAGTCCAATTTTCCTTGCTCTAAGAACTACAAGAGTCCTTGCTCGCCGGTAGTTCTAGCAGCCAGAGTAGCACCGTGGAGTCTTCCATTCGTGAAGCTATATCTATTTTGCCTCCCCTTGCAACTCTTATTCCTCAGGTAGAGCACAATCTTCTCCATCCCGATGCATTGCGCTTCTCTTTCCAACACTTTCACTTGGTCACCATAGCTCAGGCGGCGACCATCGCAGTGCCACATCCTTTGTTTCTCTTCGATCCCTTCATCCGATCAGAGAGGTCAGAACGATGACCGCCAAAGTAACTATTGGCAGCCATAACTATAACCATTTACTTGAACGGCAACAACAACTGGTAAACTCCAACGTGAACAACAACACCGGCGCCGTAACAAATGATCTTCCGGCGTAAATTCAAAATTTTGAGATCTTTATATGCAATAAATATAATTTTGGGACCGCCATATTTAAAAACCCTTCATTTTTTTTAGAACATGGTCCCCTTCTAAATGAATTTTGTTCTATTACTGTTTGACCCTTTTTTTGAATAAATGTTAACAGCTTGAAATAAATAAGGCACATTTACATACATATCACCTAAATATTATGTATTTAAATACTAACACCTAAATTTTATTTTTCATGTTTATACCACCGAAATATCATATTACATAAAAAAGTGAAATTAACATCTTTTCATCAACAACTTAGCGTCCGCGACCCTTTTTTTCTCGTTTTGCCCTCACAATTGCAAAGCATCCTCCCTATTCTGCAAGCTTCGTCCTTTTGAAATCGACCTTAGTTCCCTNGGGGGGGTGGGGTTTGGGAGGAAAAATATTTAGGTAGTTCATACACACGCAAAATTGTGTGTGTATGAAGGTTATTTGGATGATATTGCAGGGTTATGTCGTTGTTATTGGGGTTAATACCCTTAATAACCTCACGAAACCCTCGAATGACAGGAAAAAAAATGAGCGCCGAACCGCAGAATGTATTGGTAGGTTATTGAGAGGTTATTGAGATGTTATTGGGGTTAATACACCCAATAACCTCTTAATAACCCTTAATAACTGAGTTATTGTAAGGTTATTCGAGGTCATACGCACACAAAATTGCGTGCATATGACGTACGTAAATAACGCTTGTTTGGGAGTGCCTTTTAATAGAGTTTACCACCAAATTTACTAAGGGCTTGCTTGACAACACTTCATCGTTGAAAAAATTTCTTTTAAAGCCGCATTTCACAGTACCGTATCTCATTTGCCATACAGAATGGAAGGAAATGCAGTTGAAATAGCGTTGCGATGTGAAAAACATTTTGAAAAATTGATTTGCTTAACAACATATATGTTTTATGCGCTTTCTGTAGAATGCAACGGAGGCTAAACGCCTCCTCAATCAAAGCCTAAATTTAACGAAATACTAAAATGCATGAATGATTAATGATTTTTTTTGATATAATGTTCCAAATTTGCTTCGATTCGGCTTAAATCTGGATTTACTAATTCCAGGTTTAGGGAGGATTTAACGGATTTATGATATATGGATTTACTAAATTCTCTTTACTCTAAATCCTACTTGCAGCCAAACACCCTTTAAATGTTATGGAATCATAAATCAAAAATATTTTTATTTAAAACATCTGAATTACTTTACCGTTTTTAACCAAATGATGCAATTTTTTTAAGCAAATTAGGGAAATATTATATTAGTATTAAATGTAGAATAAAATATTAAAACTAACAATCAACTTAAATAATGGAGCATAAAGTAACATTAAGTATGACTCATAAACAACCTAAAGTTTGCGTTCTTCCATTCCAAAATTATCCAAACTATGTGCTATCAATTTTCTAAAATTGATAGAACTCTACTACAGATGTTGAATTCTGATTTACCCGTAGACTCACACCTCGAGGGAAGAATTAGTAAAGAAGGAAAGTCTGAAATGAAGAAAAGGGATGTAGGGGATGTTGTATTATTTCTTTAAGTATAGTTCAACAATCCGTCGTTTTACATTACATCTTTTCCCTTTTATAAGGGTATTCTCCTATATAATATAAATATGTGATGATTATACTTAGATCTCTAGGGATCTCTGTCAATAACTTTTTGTCTTATTCTTACATATATGCATAAATAATGTGAACTCTAGCATGTTATCCTCTATCGGTACCGCATTCCATATTCTATTCCACTGTACACTTTGTTTGTTCACATCTTAACATCTGCTTGACCCTCTGATTAGAATTTGCCCTGAGGCTAACTTTCCTTTGGAGCAGATAGGCTTCTAATTCAGCATGACGACTGAGAATAGGAGGGAGACTTATGGCAAAGCTATTGAAGATATTTGCCAGGCGTTTACTCATGCCATTTTTCTTGTAATCGGCTACTCGTCATCAATCAATTGTATTTGAAAACTTGGTGATTGTTTATGTTTGGTTGTTTAGCACTCAGTTAATCATATACTCAACTAGTCGTCAACCCAATTTTTTTGATTGAGCCAAAAGGCCCATTAAATTGGACCTTTTTTGGCTTGGACCTTTATTGGCTCAATAAAATTGTTTTTTATCTCTCTCTCTCTCTCACACACACACACACACATATATTTGCTACGAAAATAATAAGTGAATATGATAAAAATCCAATAAAGAACCATGAACTCTCTGCTTTGCTACTCCTGTTCATTTTGTTATTTAATCTTTTGGTATAGTCATTGCTGCAAAGATTTAGATGGAAAATATTATGGAAGAGCATACCAAAATTCTTTACCCGAACTCTTGGATGGTTTGCTAAAAAATTCAAGCGAGCGGACGACCCTATGAAGAGGAAGATGGTGCTAAAACTGATAAGTGGTTTGACCTTTGCCCAAGGAGAGGCATCTTTAAAAGTTCCTCCGGGGACTATCATTGACTTGGATTCATTGAAAGGTTATCTTCTGAGGATCAAACTTCTCTGAACCAAGGCCTTGTGGAGAAGTTGCGAAAAGATTTGTGTTTGTTGATGTTGGCGAATAAGGTGAAATGCCTACATCTTCACAACTTCAATGAGTGGGTACACAATATGTAAAATTTATGCATCAAAATTAGCAATCATTCAATATGTGTCATATTATTTTTATTCTCCCTCTTTGCTTGTAATTTTTTTTACTTATATAGAACTCATGAGATTAGAATCCCGTACAAAGAATGTGAGCAAACTAAATTTGAATGTGGCATTAGATTCTCTTGAAGGTAAGGATGGTCAGGTTGAAGAACTGATCAATCAACAGCTCTTCCGCGAAGTACCTTCTATGGCTGAGGATAAGAACGAGATGCAGACTGTAGGTGAAAACAAAGAGGGTCATGTGGTTAGGGCGCACACCCTACCCCGACAATATAGGGAGGGCTCGCTGCGAGACTCCCTCAAAATTTCTTTGGTTGCTGATTCAGTTGAGCTTGTGCATTAAATGGCTAAGTTGAAACATGCAATTCTTGAGTTGAGGGGATCCTTAGGTGATTTCAAGAATGGCTCGACTGATTTGAAGGATAGGTGATCGTATTTCAGAATCAAGCAGAGTCTAGTTGCTTAGCCTAGTTCAAAGCTACTTGGGTGTTTTTGTTGAAGCGATTTATTTGGCCTGGTTGAGTTCCGACAAAAATCATTTGAGATCGCTTGTCAATTTGAGACGTGTTCTCAACTTATCTCGTCGAATTTACATGCACGGGTAGTATGAAACTCACCGATCAACTTAAGATCGTTGGAACAAGTAATCTACAGGATGATCTGAGAATGTGCTAATGTTGAAAATTCAAATTTTTATTGTGGTAAAAGTGAGAGACGTGATCATCAAGTCGATCGCCTAGTAGCGAGCAAGAGATTTTAATTCGTAAATTCCTTGCCATGTCGAGTGTAGATTCTGTGATCTTTTCTCCGACAAATTATTGTATCCCTGGTGGATTTTGGCNTGGAATTGACCCTCCGGCGGAATCAAGTTCACTTGAGGAGTCCGCAAAGATTCCAATTGATCCAAAAGAGATGTTGAGTTGTTGAAACATCAGACGATTCTAGAAGCAGGAGGGGATAGATCTGACCTAGGGAAGAAGCTCCGACAATCCAAGAAACAGACCCAGTTGGACAACCTTCCTCCGTGGTTGAAAGCACGTCTTGCCAGCTAGACTGATGACTGGGCGCAGGCTAGGTTGGCTAGAAAGGAAGCATACCTATGTATCGGTGAACCTGGAGGGAGAGCGGCAATCAGGCTCTGTTTCTGGCGGCTGAACAATTAGGACGTGCCTTCTAGAGCAACATCCGGCCAGCAGTAGGTAAAAATAGCACCTCGAAGAAGCTTTAGTTGACTTGATTGAACTCAGGTGAGAGAGAGAGAGACTAAGAGATCCGGGCGATTGGAGGAAGTAACATCGCCGAGAAGGAGCAATTGACAACAAAGAGGCTCGGTGGCTAGATCAAGATCATGACTCTGATACTATGTTAGAATAGAACCCAAGATAAATCTTATTGATGCAAAGAGGGGTATGAATAATCATTGGAGGATCTATTAGAGTGGAAAGAAATAAAAACAAAATATAGTAGAAAATAAAAGAAATAATTGAGAATCCAAGCTAATAACCCATAATAAATAGGAATTAATAATGACTAAAACTAGCAATTAATAAATGTCTAATATGATATCTTTAAGGCTTCTTAAAGGAAGGTCTTTTTGTAGAACTTTCTCATTTTGTCAACCACAAAATTTAGCCAGCTGACAAAAAATTTTATTTTGGTTTGACTAAAATATAGTCCAAAAAGGAAAGTTTGTTTGGTCAATAATAATTCATTTACTCTGGTTAAAATTGATTTGGTTTTTATTTCAGCCTTCATTTGAGGTATCAGGATTGTATTGAAGCTAACTAGGGATGCTAGTTTGACACCCAAACAAAATTTGACGAATTGGTTTGTTCCCTAACTTAAGAAATTATATTTGAGTTGCTATTAGGGTAAAAAGATGTTTGGGAAGCACCATAGCTGAGCATAAATAACTGACTTGGCTGTAATTTAGTCATTTTTGTTTGAATTTGGTGCAACTAGCATCCATACTAGGTTATATGTATCTTGTGTTGGTTGATGAAAGATTCTATGGTTCAACGAAGAGTATATGTTCGACTAAAAAATTTTTCGGTTGAACAACTTAATTATGTTAGCCATCTTTGTTTGAATTTGTTGCAGTTTAGCATCTCTAGTAGGTAAATGAATATTGTTTGATCAAAATTATTTTGGTTAGCCATGAGTGTTTCGGTCTTTAATAAAACTTTTGGTCAACTAACCAATCAGTATTGGTTGATTAAATGACAAGGAGCTTACGCAGGACTCCCCTCTCAAATTTCTATTATTTTCTCATGCAAGGGATCTTGTTGGAAATTCCACACGAACTATGCATGGGCAATTGGGATAACAAAGCTTCATGATGATTGACAAGTTTTGTCCTAGTTCATGGGAAAGAGGTCTCAAAATTGAAGTGATGGTATTTTTGTGCCTCATTTTAGGGAAAAGTATCANTATTTTCCTCCCTTTTTGGCTATCCAACCCTCCTCCTTCCCCATAGCCTCTAGTCACTCCTAATCCCCTTCCTCAACCTCCGCCGCTCTATTCCCTTGCATTTTACCTTGTCCTTGCGATTCTGTACTTTCTCCTCGCTACCATTAGCATTTCTTTGCTGGCACCACCCTTACTAACCATCTCGATCCATCTAACCGACCTCCACCGCCCTTGGGATGCACCTTTGAGGTGTCGTTTATATCATTTTATGTGGTTGTGCTGTTATTTTCAGTTTGTGTGTGTTGTAATCCTATTCTTATATCAATAAAAGTTTATTTTTGTGTTTCTTTTGTGATTTGGGCATTTCTCTCATGTATCAAAATGCTCTGTAGGCTGTCGATAATCTGTGAAAAGAAACATAGTTTGACACGGGATATAGGGCATGTTTGATTGTGTACCTTACTAGAGGAACTGACTTCCTTATTTGAAGTAGGAGCAGTGCTGTGGATGTCGTCCGGTGGGGATTCAGGCTTCAACAAGGGGTTGGCGAGCTCCAGAGTAGGTGTGTTAGAATGAGTGTGCCGAGTGTAGACATGAGGAGTGGGAGGATGTGTTGGTGGATTCAAAGGGACAAGGTGGTTAGAACCAAAGGAACAGAGGGAACATGTTAGAACCAAAGGACAAGGTGGTTAGAACCAAAGGAACATGTTAACGGGTCCCACAAGTGAGGTGACCACCCCGGGTCTAGCACTATTAGAGAACAAGGCGGATACTTCTACAGACAGAGTGGAAGCACCAAGTATGACATGTCTTCGGCTCTCTTCGCGATGAATCTTAATGAAAGAAGCACGAGTGGAAGGAAGAGTATCCTGACTAAGAATACGACATTAGGCTTCGTCAAGATCTTTGTTGAGACCTGCAAAAAATTGGAACATGAGGTCCGTTTCTACAATTTTCTGGAAGAGAGATAGGTTGGCCGGAGATTCCCAAGTGTAGTCATAATACATGTCGCATTCCATCCATAATGTAATTAGATCATTATGGTAATGAGTCACGACCATTGATCCTTTTTTTGCCTCATGGATTTTTTTTAGATACCTCATAGAGTTGGTTGGAATTCCTTACATCTGCCAAGGTATCATAGATTTCCGTTTAGAGAGCACAAGCGGAAGGAACATATATGATCGACCAATCGAAGTCCCCATGGAGTTGATCAACCACAACATGACCATGAAATTTTCCTCTTCCCGAGCTCCATATGCTGGGTCAGTTTGGAGATTCACGAATCACTCTAGTGACATGACCAAAGTTTCTAAGCCCTTTGATGAACAATGATACAACTAGGGAAAATTGGAGAAAGTTATTGTCGTTTAGTTTATGAGTGTAATTAAGAAGTTCATGTTATTTTCCCGTCCTCCGGTATGCAAAGGAACCGATGTTGGAATTGACCCTCCGGCGGAATCAAGTTCACTTGAGGAGTCCGCAAAGATTCCAATTGATCCAAAAGAGATATTGAGTTGTTGAGACATCAGACGATTCCAGAAGCAGGAGGGGATAGATCTGACCTAGGGAAGAAGCTCTGACAATCCAAGAAACAGACCCAGTTGGACAACCTTCCTCCGTGGTTGAAAGCACGTCTTGCCAGCTAGACTGATGACTGGGCGCAGGCTAGGTCGGCTGGAAAGGAAGCATACCTATGTATCGTTGAACCTGGAGGGAGAGCGGCAATCAGACTCTGTTTCTGGTGGCTGAACAATTAGGACGTGCCTTCTGGAGCAACATCCGGCCAGCAGTAGGTAAAAATAGCACCTGGAAGAAGCTTTAGTCGACTTGATTGAACTCAGGTGAGAGAGAGAGAGACTAAGAGATCCGGGCGACTGGAGGAAGTAACATCGCCGAGAAGGAGTAACTAACAACAAAGAGGCTCGGTCGCTAGGTCAAGGTCATGACTCTAATACCATGTTAGAATAGAATCCAAGATAAATCTTATTGATGCAAAGAGGGGTATGAATAACCATTGGAGGATCTTAGAGTGGAAAGAAATAAAAACAAGATATAGTAGAAAATAAAAGAAATAATTGAGAATCGAAGCTAATAACCCATAATAAATAGGAATTAATAATGACTAAAACTAGCAATTAATAAATATCTAATATGATATCTTTAAGGCTTCTTAATGGAAGGTCTTTTTGTAGAACTTTCTCATTTTGTCAACCACAAAATTTAGCCAGCTGACCAAAAATTTTTTTTTGGTTTGACTAAAATATAGTCCAAAAAGGAAAGTTTGTTTGGTCAATAATAATTCATTTACTCTGGTTAAAATTGATTTGGTTTTTTATTTCAGCCTTCATTTGAGGTATCAGGATTGTATTGAAGCTAACTAGGGATGCTAGTTTGACACCCAAACAAAATTTGACGAATTGGTTTGTTCCCTAACTTAAGAAATTATATTTGAGTTGCTATTAGGGTAAAAAGATGTTTGGGAAGCACCATAGCTGAGCATAAATAACTGACTTGGCTGTAACTTAGTCATTTTTGTTTGAATTTGGTGCAACTAGCATCCATACTAGGTTATATGTATCTTCTGTTGGTTGATGAAAGATTCTATGGTTGTTCGACTAAAAATTTTTTCGGTTGAACAACTTAATTATGTTAGTCATCTTTGTTTGAATTTGTTGCAGTTTAGCATCTCTTGTAGGTAAATGAATATTGTTTGATCAAAACTATTTTGGTTAACCATGAGTGTTTCGGTCTTTAATAAAACTTTTGGTCAACCAACCAATCAGTATTGGTTGATTAAATGGCTTACGAAGGACTCCCCTCTCAAATTCCTATTATTTTCTCATGCAAGGGATCTTGTTGGAAATTCCACACGAACCATGCATGGGCAATTGGGATAACAAAGCTTCATGATGATTGACAAGTTTTGTCCTAGTTCATGGGAAAGATGTCTCAAAATCGAAGTGATGGTATTTTTGTGCCTCATTTTAGTGAAAAGTATCGTAGGAAGAATTTTAAGAAAATAATCAAGAGTAATCTTAGTGCCTGTTTTTAATTATATTTGCAAAGAAATCAAAATTTGGGGGCTAGAATACCAAGCTAAGACAAAACATTGTCTTTATTGACAAATAGTACATGCTAGATTGATGTCTGTTCAATTAGTCCAACTAAGAGTTGTGCGATGTTTTTCGCTTTTTGAACATTTTTATGTGGTANCTGAAAATTCGATCGACCTTAGTGATTTTAATATCGTGAATAATAGTAAAACGTATCATTTCCNGAGGGTGACCCTCAAATAATGAGCAGTTTATGGCAAGCTTTTAGATGAAATGAGTGCATGAATGAATCAAAGTCTACTCTAATAGAGAAAGAAAGATTATTGAGCTATAAAAGTAATATATTAAACCAATGTTACTATATGTGAGGCACCTTTTGTGGAACGAGTAGAGTTTTAGTGGGAACTACAAAATTGGGCTTGCTTATGATAGTGTATGCTTATAGTGGTTAACATATTGAGAGGTTACACTGATAGGGTAAAACTGTGAGGTTTAGCTTGGGAAAAAATGAGCAATACTTTTGCATAATATTTGGTTGGATCATTCATGATGCATTTGAGTACGACTAAACATTATACTTCATGGGCTGCTTTGGTCACAAGTCTTACACTTCTTGGAAGAGTGGTGCTTATTTCTTAATAATTGTTGTAATTGTGGATCTCTAAATTTACTTAATGTAGAAAAGCAAAGCCTATTTCTTTCTTCATTAAAAACCAAAGAAGTTGAAATAAATATTTTTGTAATACATATATAAGTTTACCTTTATATGCAGCCACCATGATACATTTATTGTTGTTACACTATAGTCCTTTTTTAGGGAGCACTGCTTCCCATCCTTAATCACGTGACACTAGTAGGAGCAATACAACACTGTATACCTATCATTCTGGTATGCACGAGATATCGTAGATTTAGTTTTTGATGTTGCAAATTTCTATTGACATTGATCAAGTTTCATCACATCCCCCTTTTGAAAGGCAACACAGACGATAGTGTTTTGTTTGAGATACGGTGTCCAATTTCACCTTCTGCTCAAGAGTGGTAGAAATGTGGTTCTTCTAGTTTGTCGTCGATGATAGTGTTGCTCATCTCTTATTTGGCATAGTGCTCAAATTGCATAATTCTGTCTTAATTAGACTATGATCTATGGTTAGGCATCATTGCCACGTTTATTGGATCAGACATGATATTGTTCATAGTCTTAGCAATCATCTATGCTTTCCTATTTTTTTTCCACTATTCAGACAAGAGTTCAGGGTTCACATCCCCGAATTTGTCTCTGATATGACCAAGCTTCCATTATTTATCATATAACGTCCTTGTAGAGGTTGAAGTAGGTTTTAGTGCATTACTTTTCTTTTTTTGCTTTTCATTTTTTGAATGGCTAAATTCTTTTTTCGACAGTTCTCATGCCTTATTTTTCTTGTGTTGATTTTTGCACTCTACAATATCATCACCATATCAACTTGATTGAGACGGTAATTGAAAATACGCATAAGTCATTTATAATTTGTGAATAATGCCTTGAGGTGCATTTCATTAGAGTTTGCAGAAATATTTCTAATGTAACATCTTGACATAAAAATTGGATCGTGTACTTATGCACAAATTGCCATCAGAAATATATTAAATCATTCTTGTTTCATTCTATCTTCTTCACACCCTATCTAATAAAATTCTCAACGTATCAGCTACTTCAACACGCTTAAGGCATCTTTTGATAGCTATTCATCTTTAGATTAGCATTTATCATGTCAAGGCATGATAATTTAACTCTGATTGGGCAATTGAAACCTTATAATGGGTGGTTTTCTTATTTAAGCTGAAATCCCAATTTGTCTATCAATGCATCTGAATTCTCAAAATCAACTCTTCTATCATTGGTATGAATCTTCACATTGGCTTCTACTTTAAATGACGG
>JXCR01058029.1:49701-61751 GCA_002079205.1 Phalaenopsis hybrid cultivar | reverse complement strand
GAACTAAATGAAAATATGACACTAAATAGGACGCAATGGAGAAAAAGGATTCATGTGGCCGACCCCACGTAGTGGGATTAAGGCTTTGTTGTTGTTGTTGTTGTTGGACTTGGAGTGTTGTAGATGCAACGGAAGTTCATAACATTAACAAAAATGATAGAATAGCACTAATCGACAACTACTAAGAGTGGAAGGGATAAACAAGCAGTAGCACTAGCATAGAGGTAAACAATTTCAACACTCCTTGTGGAAAGAAGCTTTTTGTCGGCAAGAGGAGCTCCTCCCTCCTGGTTTAGTTGTAGGATCAAAAATTTGTTGTCTTTTGACATGAGCTCCTCCCTTCAGTTTAAGCTATACGACCAAGAATTTTGTTGTCTTTGACAAATTGACAATTGGCTATAGTACCAAAATTGCCGCCATTATATGTAAAAAAGAGCATTATTATACTTGAGTTTTTATTATTTTTTTCCTTTAGAATTTCAAATTTTTAAATAGACAATTATAACAAGGATATATCTCGTCCATATCTAATTAAAGTTCGTCAAAAAGATAAACCTTATATATAATAACAACTCAAGTAGTGATTCTAGCAGAAATTATCCTTGATAGTGAATTACAAATTAAAAAATGGGTATATCCAATTTAACTAAAATATTTAAAGCTCATTCTTTTCTGTTGTATTATGATGTTTGGTTCAAAACACGTTTGTGTAAGTTTTANTTAAGCTATACGACCAAGAATTTTGTTGTCTTTGACAAATTGACAATTGGCTATAGTACCAAAATTGCCGCCGTTATATGTAAAAAAGAGCATTATTATACTTGAGTTTTTATTATTTTTTTCCTATAGAATTTCAAATTTTTAAATAGACAATTATAACAAGGATATATCTCGTCCATATCTAATTAAAGTTCGTCAAAAAGAGAAATCTTATATATAATAACAACTCAAGTAGTGATTCTAGCAGAAATTAACCTTGATAGTGGATTACAAATTAAAAAATAGGTATATCCAATTTAACTAAAATATTTAAAGCTCATCCTTTTCTGTTGTATTATGATGTTTGGTTCAAAACTCGTTTGTGTAAGCTTTAATATCTCTCATATGGTGTTAGATTGATGATTTGACGTGCCTATGGGCTCTTGGTGACAAACGCTTTGATATTAACAACGTGATTTGAGAATCATTGGTGACAATTTTTATAGAGAGTTCATATCATTAAACTTATCACAAACATGATCTCCTAGATTTTTTATGATTTAGTGTCCAAATTTTTATCATGTATGATTTGATTTATAATCTACTCATTTTTCTGCATATCAGAATAAGAACGAGTATTCCAAGAAATAGATTCCGCACAGTCGTAATATGACAGAAATATAGGTATAAATGAAAATAAATTTTCTTCGAACCAAATTGATGTAAAATAAGTTATGANATCATTGGTGACAATTTTTATAGAGAGTTCATATCATTAAACTTATCACAAACATGATCTCCTAGATTTTTTCTGATTTAGTGTCCAAATTTTGATCATGTATGATTTGATTTATAATCTACTCATTTTTCTGCTTATCAGAATAAGAACGAGTATTCCAAGAAATAGATTCCACACAGTCGTAATATGACAAAAATGTAGGTATAAATGAAAATAAATTTTCTTCAAACCAAATTGATGTAAAATAGGTTATGAGATGGTAAAAATTTTTTGGAATTGATTGATAAAATAAAAGAACAATTAATGAATGAGATATAAAAAAAGAGAGTGGGGGGTAGAAAGATTTAATGTTTTTTGCGTGTTTCCCAAAATATCATGTAATTGAATCTTAAAAGCAAGATGATATATCCTCAAAGCACCCATATGAGGTTAAAATCTCATAAAACTATGACTTAAAAATAGTTCATTATTTATTATTTAAAGTATATGACTTAGGGCACTATTTTTAATAATATCTTTTATTCCAATGACAAAATTGCCATTGAACAAACATGTTAAATACCTAACTAGTTCTTATGAAAAAGAAACATTAATCACTAGCAATCAATTTATATTACAAACATTAATAAAGGATGAAGCAACATGAAAACATGACACATAAGGTACAAAAACTTTAAAATCCACTAAAAGCAATAGTAGCCATCACATGGGTACATCAACGTCTTTTTATTTTTTCTGAAGTTTTTCTTTTCTTATAATAATATATTTGTTCAAAAGTTGATACTTTTCTTATAACTAATTATCTTATTTTTACTTTCATTGATTCCTAGATTAAGCTGAGTGTTGCTGGTAAGAATATTGTCAAGGAGGAAGAATTCGATGAACAGGGGTGTGATATTTCCTTTGAAGATTTTGACGTATCTAGTATTTCAGGCTCTGAAGATGAGTTTGAAAAAGGCGCAGTTACAAAAATCAAAACAAGGGAAGGATTTAAACAAAAATTGTATCTTCGTCTCTACTCAGGGGAAATAGTTTCTGTATGGAGAAGTTTGATTTTGGATGATTCTGAGGATGTTTCTCTGGATGAATACAAGGAAAACCAATTGAGAGATGATGGAAGTGCATTAAACATTGGAGAGGATGAGTTGATAAAAAGGTTGAAATATCTACTCTCCGAACCTCGAGATAAATCCCACTTGAGGATTGTTTTGCTTTTGACTGGTGGGCATTTTGCGGGGTGTGTTTTTGATGGGAGTTCAATTATAGCACATAAGACATTCCATAGGTAAGTTAATCAAATTGTTAATTTTTCAATATTTTGTTATGCTCTTGGATACGTATTAATGACCATATGTTTCTTCATGTATTCTAAATATGCCATATTTAATAGTTCCAAAAATTCTTCTTTCAAGCTGATATTTAGCTTCTCATGCATCGAACTTGATTGAATGTTGACGCTTTAGTTCTTTTGCAAGTTGCTCTTTGACTATAGGAGAGGACATTGTTTTTAAACCAATGTAACTTAACAAAGTCATGCCAATACACTTGTCCAATATGCTCACCATCTGCTTTCTTGAACATGCATGTGTTTGGAGGAGGGAAGTTGTATCTTCTGACTAAAAATATGGCCATAAGAATATTTTTTTGTTTTTTGTTCTATTCAAGAGTCATGATCATTATTAAACTTTACTCTTACTACTTGGTGGTTGTCTTACTTCTCCAAAAGACTCTCTAGTAAAACTATTGGTAAATAATGCACAAAAAGCTGGCTATGTATAAAAGCCACAATTTGTTGTGCAATGTGCACAATGATATTCTTAATAAAAATGGTTTAAAATCACATCCATATGAGGTATTGTTGGGGAAACTCGTGATGCTAAAATGCACATGTTCAAATTTCCCATACTTTTTCTAACATTATTTTTTTTTAATGTACCTGCAAAATGGTATATAAAATCATTATTGTTAGATATTCCAATCTGTGGTAAAAACTTGTTAACCTTAATTGATATATTGATGCCAACTAATTATTTCAGCACTAGTTTTTCTCTGTAAAATAATCAGAGGGTAATCCAATCAAATACTAAAATTCTTTCGACTAAGTTTTGATGGGCTATATGGTTGCAGGTATTGCTGGTGTACTTCAAAACAAATGTGAGGCCTCAGAGTTCTTAATGTTTAGTTGGCATAAAACAAATACAATGTAATATTTGGAGTTTGGGGTACTGTGATCAGTATATTTTGGGTTTATTTTGAATTCACCCAAATCCGACAAATTTGGAATACAGTGAACTCACATGAAGTAGTTCTTACGTGCCATGTGAATCCTCATCAAACCTCCATGAAACTTTGTGAAACCATATACACTTATGAAAGCTAATTGAACTCACCAAACTCACGTCTACATTTGACATCTCTCCACCTTCTTTATCCTTGATGCTCATGACACCATTAGATGCGGACCACAACACTGTTGACTTGATGCTTTCCACACTGCCAACATCTTGCAGCTCTGCCCTACCACAAGCTCAGGCCCCATTCTTGCCACATGCCTTCATCTTTGTCTTTTTGCGCTCTAGGTTATTTTTTTTTATTTCGTAATTCATTTATTTTTATTTGTTCCAACCAAGCACAAGAATTATCTATCGAATTTTAAATACGCTATTTATTTTACTTTGCATTTAAAATACCCTTTGACTTGTAGTTACTTGCAACCAGACGCCCCCTAAAATGAGGCTAGTAAGAAGGCTATTGGACTTATCAATCACTTGCGTGTGACATAGTACCTAAGCAAATGGTAATGTGCTGCTGCATAGTGATGAGATTAAATCTTTATGAGATAGTTTATTTCAGACTTTTGACGTCCATGTTTAGTTACATCTCATGCAATTGATCACTCGATTCATTCCAGGACTTGAGAAAACATTGTTGACTGTGTTGAAGATTGTTCTAAATGTGCCATCACAGGCATTGACGTGCTTGGGGTTGGCATGCTAAAACAAGTTGGCAATTTATAAAAACTCTTCTAGGGATTTTTTTAAAAATTTTTCTTCCATATTGTCAATTCTGTTTGGACATTTTATATATTCTAGAACAGTATTTTTTGCTTGGGTATGTAGCACTGCATATATTCCATCTTTAACTTACTGTTTTATTCTTATTTGAGGGCCATTTTTTTTTTTTTTGATTGGTTACTATGAAATGTAGCATGTTATTATTTTAAAACAAGAGACATTTAAACTGATGAAAACAAGTTGGCACCTTATTTCGGTTTGTTTACCTCCACAATTATGGGTAATTGAACTTATATTTGCTTATTAAATATTAATTAACCAAGTTAAGATTTTTTATCTTTAAAGTTAGGTTTAATTGATTTGGCTAATTAAAATCTATAACTATTAATTAAATAAATTGAGTTTGCAGTTAACTTAATAATTTATTGGCACTATTTTGATATTTTTGATTAGCTAAAATGATGATAAAATAGAAAAAAATGGATCCAGTGTGGATTTGATTTGCTAAAGTGTAGCGTCTTCTTCGATAAAATTGCATTCAACTTGTGCTATACTTAGCAATTAGTCACAGCTTGCAACCTCCGAGGCTGTTTCCTTCGCCAATTCCTAGTTGCATCAAGCAACCACAACATTGATGAAACTCGGAGAATAACCACATCTGCCACACTCTGTCTAGCCTTGGCTCCACATCCGATAAGATTTATTTGATGTGGCAGCTCAATTCTTCCCCTGCCCAGCTACATCATACAACTTATCTATATGAGAGTCGCACGTCTTTATATTTATCGGAATAACATATGCCAACAGAGCCTTTTTGGTCCATATCAACACAATCCACAATTGTAGGAGGCTACCTTCTTTTTACTTTAATTTATTGATGTATCTTAACAACAATTCACATATCTTCTGCTTTTTAAACTCCCGACACAAGGTAACATTGCACACAATAGCACATCTCATGCTTATTTCATCCAACTGAGGACTTCTATTTCATCCAACTTATTTCTCTATAAATACCGCAATAACTCTACTTGAGAAATGGAAGTGTTGACCTCTCATAAGAAGGCATAAAATAGTTGGCTTCAAAAAGAGGCTTAGGAAGAATGAAGGGTTGTATATGTTGAAGGAGAGATATGGAGTTTACTCCTCATATGATTCTATAAAGACTCATCAATCTTTGGTCCATATTATTTGAAGACCCCGTGTCATTACCTATTAGCTTTATTGCACTCGAAGGCTACAACTGCTAATTTTGGTTTAGCCTTAGATTTTTTTTGCTTTTTTTATTTTTGCTCTGAATACATGGCGTGATTTCTTCCTTTTGTGTGTGATAACGTGTGACCGAAAGTCTAATGATGGCTTTTCCACCGTTCCTAATTGATGGTGTTTGCAAGTTCTTCATGGTCTTCAGGTCATCAATGCGTTCTATCTTCTTAGCCAATGCGAGAAAACCTAACCATCCTCAATACTGTCTATTAAATAGATAAGATATAAACTCCATAAGCCTTTTTGGTGATCTATGCACCCCACTCATGAATGAAGGATAGTATTGGACGGAGATGACCGNTCTTTGGTCCATATTATTTGAAGACCCCGTGTCATTACCTATTAGCTTTATTGCACTTGAAGGCTACAACTGCTAATTTTGGTTTAGCCTTAGATTTTTTTTTCTCTTTTTATTTTTGCTCTGAATGCATGGCGTGATTTCTTCCTTTTATGTGTGATAACGTGTGACCGAAAGTCTAATGATGGCTTTTCCACCGTTCCTAAATGATGGTGTTTGCAAGTTCTTCATGGTCTTCAGGTCATCAATGCGTTCTATCTTCTTAGCCAATGCGAGAAAACCTAACCATCCTCAATACTGTCTATTAAATAGATAAGATATAAACTCCATAAGCCTTTTTGTTGATCTATGCACCCCACTCATGAATGAAGGATAGTATTGGACGGAGATGACCAAAGGAAATGGTGAGTTGACAAATCTTATGATTAGATCAATTGATAAAAGAGACCAAGTCTCAAGATTAGATATATTTTTTTTCTTAAAACTTAATAATAATTTGTTGACTTAATAGGAACTATTCCAATGTCCAATCATCTGCAATGAGTTTTACAACTTTGCTTTAGAAGAGGAAAAAATGTTAATTATTAAATCATTAATAATTAATTAATGCATTCCAATTTGTAGCTGTCTTATGATTTCTTGCTCTCTCAGTGAGACTTGCAACCACACATTTACAGCTTAGGAATATTAACGCATTATTTACTACCTCACTTGGACAACCAATTTTTGCCATTCGGTAATCACTTGTCTGATGAGAAGCAGTTTTATAATAAAGTCATATATTACAAAATGAATGCTATAGTTTTCAAACTTAGGCCAATAGTTCCTTTAGATGTCTTGGTGACACATGAAGGTAATAGTGCTTTGGGGTAGAAAATTTACTGATGGGTCCTCCATTGGCCACATCACCATAATAGCATTGGGGTCGCAATTCAAGTCTATATAGGGTCAGCTTGGTTGATCAGACAAATAGACTATGTATTTAGGTCTTACCACGTTTACTCTTAGTTAATTTGAAAATCATATTGTATTGCCACCTCAATATATGTGCTAAAGATTGTTCCGTAGCAAAGTTGCTAACTAATCTTGAATCTTTTATGCACTCAGGGTTGAGCCTCTCTTTTGGGCTTTCCTTGCTCTTGAAGTTGCTAGTCTCACTTATAGGCTTTTCTAAGATATAAGCTCTAACTTAATTAAACCAACACAAAAAGAAAAACTTATTCAGTTAAACCAAAATCTTGGACTTCCCCTATATTAGAGTTGTAGGTCCCATTAATAAACAAAGATTCCGTAGGATGAACCATTGTTCGATATGATAACGATCAAAACCTCAGTCCATACAAACTTTCCCTTCTATGTATGACCCGACCTTGTATTGAGTTTAAGACAATGATATGAAACTTAACTTGTACAAGCACTCCTCAATTTTTAAGCCCAATTTGGGGCCAAGTTTTTCATGATTATGCGAACCTTGAATTGCATGCTTTTTCTTTAGGATGTGAGACTTAACCTTTTGCCAACTTTATAATAATAATAATAATAATAATAATAATAATAATAATAATAATAATAATAAAATTAATAAAATAATAATAATAAAAAATAATAATAATCTTTGAACCTATCACTTGATGATTAATTCAATCAAGTCAACTCATCATTCAAGCATGCTTATTCTATAATCCATGAGCCTTGTATACCATTCTAAGCCAATGTGATTATGACGGTCAAGTCAACCTTTGGGTATACATATGCTAAAATCTCAACTTGCAAATAATATTTACCTTTCTCCCGAAAATAAGCTACCCCTTTCGAAGCTGACTAAAATGAACCAATCCATGATTCCAAATTGACAAACCAGAGTAGAAAAATCTAGTAAAGTGGTTTATTTTTGCTAATCTAACGCTTATTGTGTAGACTTGAATCAATCCTCTAAATTAAATCTTTATGATGAGACAAATTCCAACTTAACTATTTAAATCATGATTTGCTTCATTATGTAACTTGTGGATAGGATTCTCAGCCCTTTTCCATGTGATTTAATTACTTTCAAAGTAAGGAAATGGTCATCTGGCATAGCCATCAAATCAATGTTTGATATGAAGCATGACTTCAAAACAAAAAGTTTCTCATACATTAATTCAATATGCTAAGGCATAATCCCATTAAAGTTGAATCAATCATATCCGTTCTCCGAGTCATCATTGTTGGTTCCATGATCTTTTATGCTTCATGCTTATGAATTGCTCAACCAATATGGTTGATAAGTCCTTCCCAACAAATGTGTTAAGCACAATCTTGGAAGCATGTCTTCGATATACACCAGTATGATTTGTTTGAGGTACCTAACCAATAATTACTAATTAGAGTTCTTAGATGTTAAAACTTAAAGCCCCCTGATATTGACATATTTAGTTTACTAGTAGACCCGGATGACATGACTACAATATTTTGATTGAATTTATCTCCAGACCTCAAATCATTCCTCAATCAATCAAATTAAATCTAAACATTGAAATTGAAGCTTAAAATTGAGCCAAAGAGACTCTCTAATTGAGAATTTTTTTTCATGATTGAGAGGGGTAATTAATTAACTATGGTGATTTATGCTTAAATGAGGTCTCAATCCCAGATCTAAATAAATCTTAGCCTGTCATCGTGAAAAATTTGACTAACTATATTCAAGCTTCCTCGTGACATTCGCTAGACACCCTATTTTGTTTATATATATTTTTCTATTATTTAGTTATTGAATTGGTTTTCCACTTCTCATCCTGGCTTTTTTCTGCAACATATCTTGGTTTCCTATGCCGTATAATTTTTGTTGTTTGATTGATTTTTTTTGTCTTTTCTTTTCTCTTTTGTCATTTTCCAGATTTTTCTTGCCCTTTTATTTAAATGACAATAAACATTTTTAGATGTACCTCTTAAATTAGAAATAGGGGATGGTAATTGAGTTAAAATTGGATAGTAAATAGAAATGGTACCTTCAAGGTACATGATGGGAGGATCATGAAATTTTTGTAGGAAATCTTTATAGAAAAACATTTTGAATCATGTTTTAGAAATAAAGAAGTTATTAATGTTCAAGCTGAATGTATTGGAGATGAGAATATTAAAAGGATGCATGGCAAAATTATCAGTGCTTGATTGTGAAATAAATTATGTTACAGAATGAGAGTACCTTTTGTTTTAGATATACTTGAACATGAATGACATGGAACTTGAGTTGTACTAATAAGATGTCCGCATAGAATAATATGAAAGCTAAAGGAAAGATTAAATGTAGTATAGTTTTGCAACATTATCCTTTTTTTTTTGTTTTGGTGCTACATGCAGAATAAAAGTGACCCTAATATAGTTTGGAAATGACCAATATTTTAAAAATGATCATTCTAAGGTTTAGATTGCCACTTGCTAATGGGTATAAAAAATGCATGATATTGCTATGCTATGTTTATATTATGTCATTTTTATGCTTTTCCATGGTATTTGTGGTTGTATCTCCTGTGTACAAGTGATTAGGGGACTTGGGGAGCTAAGAAGCTGAAATGGAGTGGATTACGGCTTGCCGGGTTACAATTGTTTCACATTAGACTAGTTAAATTAGCCTTATAAGAAGCAGTGAGGGGACTTTTAAATGGAGGAGACTTGATTTTCTTGAAGAAACATATCCAGCGATTTTTCTGACGGTGGAGCATTATAAAATTAAGCGAAAGTGTGAGACCCCTCTAGTGTGGAATGTGTGTGAAATTTGAGTGTGTCGTGCATTTCAATGTATCATTTGGAGGAGGAAGAAATTTAAGTGTAGCATTTTCTTGGTGATTATTGTTTTAAATTTCTCCAATGAATAACATGTTTATTGTGCTGTCCCTAAGAATGAATAGCAAGTAGATTCTCTTTTCTTCCTTGAATTAGTAATGTAGGAATTCTAAGTTTAACTTTTCTGACGTGATTAAATCGAAGTTTAATAATGGTGATCAATTAACCTTCTATTCTTCATTGACTTGCAATTTTGCCAATTGTTTAGTTTAAATGTGTTGTGATCTAGTTGTGCGGGAGCAGGCAAATGGAATAAATTCGGTTAGCTCACACTAATTTGGGAGAATAAGGATATTGATTTTAGATTAGTGCAATCTTGAAGGGAAATAATGGATCCTTAGATAATAATTTGATTTAGGGAACTAAACATGTTTGATTACCAAACTTTCTTAGATGCCTAGGAGGGGATAAGCGGAACTATACATGATTGTAACCCACAATTTGAATCACAAGGTTGAACTTCGATTCTTAAAGAATCAATTCAGGGGAAAATTTTCCATTTTCACTTCTTTTACTTGGGCTTTATTTTTCACAAAATTAGGTTTAAAAATTTTAAAATCACCAAATTTTGAACCTTCGGGTTAGATTCAAAATACTACTATAACTTTTTTAGGCTTTGGTAGTTCACTCATTCCTTGTGGGATTGAGACACAGACTAGTTTTGTATATTACTTGGACGACACGTATACTTGCGTGTATCATCGGTGCTTCACAACACTTTGTCCGTATCACTTGCCTTGTGAAAAATTCTCANTAAAATCACCAAATTTTGAACCTTCGGGTTAGATTCAAAATACTACTATAACTTTTTTAGGCTTTGGTAGTTAGCTCATTCCTTGTGGGATTGAGACACAGACCAATTTTGTATATTACTTGGACGACACGTATACTTGCGTGTATCATCGATGCTTCACAACACTTTGTCCGTATCACTTGCCTTGTGAAAAATTCTCTATTTTGTAATTATTTAATTGTTGATTGTTTGTGCTAATGCCCTTAATTTTTTTTCAAAATGCGGAAGAGAATGCATTATTTATGCCCTTCAATTTAGTTTTCAGTTAGCATAGATGCCATTCTTATTTGTTATTTGAATAAAGTGTCAAAATAGTTCATTTACTACTTACATGGGGCCATTTTACTCTCGAAGTTTATAAAATGCTAAATTAGGGCCAAAACGTTTTAAATTGGGATTGAAATAGTTCTCCAAGAGGACTATTTCTGCCTATATTAAAAGTATGGGGATTTAATTGGNCATTCTTATTTGTTATTTGAATAAAGTGTCAAAATAGTTCATTTACTACTTACATGGGGCCATTTTACTCTCAAAGTTTATAAAATGCTAAGTTAGGGCCAAAACGTTTTAAATTGGGGTTGAAATAGTTCTCCAAGAGGTCTATTTCTGCCTATATTAAAAGTATGGGGATTTAATTGACACTTCTACAAACTCCGGGACTAAAATGATACCTTTTAAAGAGCCGGAGAACTATTTTGACTTTTTCTCTTTTTTATTTAGACTACTTGTGTAATAACTCTTCTAGTCTTGTTTTCTTTTATTAACTGGACCTTAAGCTGAATATAACTCTCTGCATCGGACTGTAGATATGTTGTTAGAGCAAAGGCGGGCAAGAAGCAATCTACTAAAGATGCAACAGGAAAATCTGCACATTCTGCAGGTTCATCCCTACGCCGTCATAATGAAGCGGCACTGAAAAAGGTAATGGGCGATTTTACACTTTTTTGTTCAGTTTTTTTGTGTTAGGATATTTTGTACCTGGTTAAGAAAACTTATGGTACGTGCAATTTAAGTATATTACATATTTGGACGCGGCTTTGGGTTTTAGAGTCTTTTATAAGACTTTAATTGGCTAGGTTCTCCCATATTTTCGTCTGTTAGTGTCAAGTTCCATATGTGTTTGATAATTTGCTAGATGTAGTAACTGATGACATAAAGTCGTCTTTATTAAAAACAGTATTGCCAGTAATGTTATACTTTTTTTATTTTTGTAATTCAAACCCTGATATCAATGTTGATGCAAATTTGGGGAGTATTGTCAAAGCACCCTCATTCTTGATAGATCTACTAAGCCAACAATTTATCTTTTGGTCTGTGGGTGGATTACTTCACAACATGGGGAGTGGGGTTGATGGATGGCAACAATTTGGAAGAACCGATGGATTTTTTTTTGTGAAGATAACGGGTTAATATGGAAAA
>JXCR01058029.1:26104-49577 GCA_002079205.1 Phalaenopsis hybrid cultivar | reverse complement strand
TCGAAAGCATAAGCCAATTGGTGATAGTCAATGTTAGCATATTAAAAATTCAACTCTAATGAGAGACTATTCCTTACTCTTATTTGGAACTTGGGACTTCATAATGAATGGAAGAGGCTAAGAGATTGTGCTGTAATATGTAATATTATTGTTGTTCTTTGACTATATTGTAAGATATATTGCATGAAACATGCTTTAAGTTTAGTAGGGAAAGTCAAGATGGATTTCCGACTTCCATTGTTCCATACCTGATTTTCTTTTGTACGGTACAATTGATGGAACAATTCATACCTTAGTGCAGGATTTTGTGTTAGATTTAACTGATTTTAGTTGAATATTTGATATTCTGTTAGGAGTAAATGATCTGGACATAGATTGACTGTCTCAAATTTCATGAAGTTCTACATGAATACTTGAACGGAAACAAGGAGTTAATGCAGCTAAATTGGGTTTCTAGTAATTATGCACGTCAAGCTCTACATGAGGGAAAAAAATTGCGTACATAAGATGTATGCAACGCTGCGTGCAATACCCAATTAGAGGAAGACACATCAGCTTCGCCGGCCTCACCTTAAAACAAATAGACTTTTTACCTCGCATGACCCGTCAACCCGACTCGTCATTGTAAACTCCATGTAATCCCGCTGTAATTTCAGCTGTCACCCCCTGTAAAGTGCTTGTAAGCCCTATGTAACCCTGGTGTAATCTCCGTNACTGTCTCAAATTTCATGAAGTTCTACATGAATACTTGAACGGAAACAAGGAGTTAATGCAGCTAAATTGGGCTTCTAGTAATTATGCACGTCAAGCTCTACATGAGGGAAAAAAATTGCGTACATAAGACGTACGCAACGCTGCGTGCAATACCCAATTAGAGGAAGACACATCAGCTTCGCCGTCTTCACCTTAAAACAAATAGACTTTTTACCGCGCATGACCCGTCAACCCGACCCGTCATTGTAACCTCCATGTAATCCCGCTGTAATTTCAGCTGTCACCCCTGTAAAGTGCTTGTAAACCCTATGTAACCCTGGTGTAATCTCCGCTGTCACCCCCCGTAACGCGCGTGTACACTGGATGTAATACTGGTGTAACCTCCGCGCTCACCTCCCTGTAACACGACTGTATACTAAATATAACCCTGGTGTAACCTCCGCGGTCACGACCCTGAACTGCATGTGTACACTGGATGTAACCCCGGTGTAAGTTTCGCGATAACACCCCTGTAACGCGCGTGTACTCTTGTTGTAAAACCGGTGTAACCTCCACGGTCACTCCCCTGGATGTACATTATATGTAACCCCAGTGTAACTNTGTATACTAAATATAACCCTGGTGTAACCTCCGCGGTCACGACCCTGAACTGCATGTGTACACTGGATGTAATCCCGGTGTAAGTTTCGCGATAACACCCCTGTAACACGCGTGTACTCTTGTTGTAAAACCGGTGTAACCTCCACGGTCACTCCCCTGAATGTACACTGGATGTACATTATATGTAACCCCAGTGTAACCTGGAGACTACCGCGCGTGTAACCGGAATGTAATGTCCGTGTAGCGTCGTCTCCGCGGAATCGCCATTGTACGCTTCGTGTAACTTTAATGTAACAGCGAGTTATGCTCATGTAACCCGATGGAACTGCGCATGTAACGTTGGTATAACTGCGATGTAACCCTCACGTAACTCTTTATAACCTATTTACTCTGGTAAAAATTAAAAAAATCACACAGCAAGAAATCATATTCGAAAAAAANATGTCCGTGTAGCGTCGTCTCCGCGGAATCGCCATTGTACGCTTCGTGTAACTTTAATGTAACAGCGAGTTACGCGCATGTAACCCGATGGAATTGCGCATGTAACGTTGGTATAACTGCGATGTAACCCTCACGTAACTCTTTATAACCTATTTACTCTGGTAAAAATTAAAAAAATCACACAGCAAGAAATCATATTCGAAAAAAGGGATTCGCGCCGCTAGGGTTCCTTCATCTTATTCGTTTTCAAGGTTAGGGTTTTTGCTATTGTGAGGGAAGAGTATAATGAAGGATAAGGAGGAANAAAAAAGGATTCGCGCCGCTAGGGTTCCTTCATCGTGTTCGTTTTCAAGGTTAGGGTTTTTGCTATTGTGAGGGAAGAGTATAATGATGGATAAGGAGGAAACTACGAAGACCTTGGAAGAGACCAATGGTGCGGATTTGGGTGACGGTAACCAGCCGGAATGCGAGCAGTCAACCGTTACGGTGAAGGGCGGCCGNGAAACTATGAAGACCTTGGAAGAGACCAATGGTGCGGATTTGGGTGAGGGTAACCAGCCGGAATGCGAGCAGACAACCGTTACGGTGAAGGGCGGCCGTAAGCAGTCCAAGAAGGAGGATAGTCATCCCGTTTCTAGGTATTAATTAGATTATTGTGGTTGTTTTCATTTAAATGGTAATATCGTGTCCGTGGTTATGAAGCACAACAATGATATTACGTCCAAGGTTATATATCACTTTTAATACAACAAAAATTATTCTATGTTTTGATTATTGTGGTTGTTTTCATTTTTTTATCGAAGTTTGCTTAATGGTGTTAAATGAATTTTAAATGAAGCCCTAATATCGCCAAACAGATATATAGATGATACTAAACTATTCTCATGTATTGTTGTAGGTTTTTGAACACAAAAACAATGAATTGCAGATGCCGTCCATCTGCAGTACGAGTGGTTCTCGATAAGGTCCGACCAAAATTTGATGAAGACATGAAATAAATTGGAAGCCATGAGTTTGACTCAATTTTTTGAACTCCTTTTGTACCCTCAGGATAATATTCTGACGATGCACATAATAAATTGTTGGAACGTTGATCGAATGACATTTAATTTGGGAGGAAAATATGTCAAATTTGTTTCTGATGAAGTTGCATTACTGCTAGGCATGCCCAATAGAGGGTTTCTTGCATGCTGGACCAATGCTCCGCCTGATACAATGGATGCAAGACAATTAAAGACGACCATACTTAACTTTTCACCAGGGGAGTCATCTCACAACCTTTTGCAATTAATAATTAAGTTTTTAGTTTCAAATTTGTTTTTTCCTTCAAACAACTTTAGAGTTTCGAAAGAATTATTTTCTATTTGCGAGAATGTAGGTACTTTTGCAACGTACAATTGGGCAGCAACATTATATGGATTTCTGCAGATGCAACTTAATGTTTGTGTCACTAAAATTAAAAAGGATCAGCCACTGGGTTACATCAATGATTTTGTATTTTTTTTATCGGTTTGTGATCTACCAATAAATGAAGTTCCTTTAATTAATTTTAAAATAATTCATCATGTTTAACGCAAATCTGGTTTTATGAGCGCACTTCTTTGGTCCTTCCAACATTGCCTCAGGCTAGACCAAGAATGCTGAGGTGAAATACTGTGAAGATTCAACTAACCTTTGAGAGACTTAGATCTGCCGAGGTCAGCAATTTAGTTCTTTATTCCATAGAATTTGTTATGTTCACGTGATACTTTCATTGATTTTGATTCTATGTAATGTCTTGTAGGTTTTTGATTATTTTCTTGAAATTAAAGATAGAGAACATCATCTACTTGGCTCTCTATTTCAAGAATCATCCAGTCCTGAGTAACATCCCACAAATATACGTTTTATCCCAACCACAGTCGCCCGCATTCATTGATACTGTTGATGCTATAGTTCCTTATCATACCAGTCCTCCACCACATGATGATAAGTATCAACATACTACCTCTAGCATTGAATTTGAAGAAATTCATGAATTACTCAAAAATCATCATAAACTGTTCTTAAAATTTCAAATCTCAGTTCATAATCGTCTTACAAAGCTGGAAAATACAATGACAAATTTAAAATCTGAAGTTAAAGAAATAAATAAAGCACTAAAACAACCCGTTGGGACATTACCCACTAAATGGGTGAAAGAGTCCCCGCTAGGGAGCCTAATTCATAGAATTAAGGCAAGACAAGACAGAAGAAAAAAGACTCTCAGTTCTCCATTTATGGTATTTGAACAGAAGAAGAGACAAAAAATACCTCAGGAAGCGGCTGAAGAGCTTGAAGAGGTTGATGCTTGCACCTAAGCATTATCCTTAAAAGTTCTTCCTTATTAATTTAACTATCAATATTTTTTATTTAATAAATTGATATTGTTCGTACAAAGGAAGTGAATAAAGTCGATCAGCACGTCATAACTAGTGACATTACTTCTGATCATACAACTGTACATAGTAAGATAGCTGACAAAGTTCTCCAAACACCATCTGTAGATAAACATGACGATCAAGAACAAGATGACATGCATTATGTTGATGAAGACCACCATGATAAGGTATATAACACTTCCTTGAAATGCCCATACTGAATGCTTAAATATTTTCATCTTATAATGTTTGTGTTTTGCTTATGGGTATGTCCAGCCCACTTGCGCTCAATTTTTCTGCAATAAAACAAATTTCAGATTATATGCGGGAAGCAATCGATATTTGTTGTAACAAATTCTCTGACATGTAAGAATAAAATTTTAATTACTGATTATCTTTTACTTTTTTAATTATTTTTGACTTAATTAAATATTTAAAATGCATGGGTGACTTAATAATTGATATGAGACATGCATTGTTAACCCGACATTATCTTGATGAATTACTCATCAACGCATGGTTAAGAAACAAACATGTCGATTGTTTCGCTATGTTAATAGAGCTTAAGAGAAACAATAATTCGGAACTGTACTGATCTTATTTATATGTGTCTCCATGCGATTGAGTAAATTTTGAAATTCATGTGTCGTAATCGTACAGTCAAATATTTTCTAATTACTAATTATTTTTATGTCTTATATATCCTTCTCTATAGCTGTACAAGGTAGGGAATGTAGAAAGCTTTGTGGAGCACATTACGAAGCAGACCACTAAGAATGTAGAGTTAATTTTGCTACAAATAATCAATAATCAGCATTAGACACTACTTGTTGAATCAATTAAGGATCACAAATGAAGATTATACGATTCATTGCCCAACAGAATGCATTTGCATATAACTGATGCCATTGCAAGTATGCAATGTTTATTAGTTATATATTTCCTATGGTCTTGTTCATTCATTTCTAAATATAACTGTGCAGATTAAACATTTTCTGAGCGATGCGGGGGGAAGCATTTGAAGTTGATCTTAGTAAATGACAAGTTGTAATGCCTAGAGACATTCCAACTCTTTCATACGTAAATATATGAAAATAATTGTACAAAAGAGTAAATTTGAGTAGAAAAAATATTTGGACTGACAGACATCCATGTCATTATTTAGAGCAGAAATAGATTACGAGATCGCTAAATTTGCATTGTCATAATGGTCCATCTATTTTTCGCCTCATAACAAATGTTGTAGTTGAGCTGGATGGAGCTAGAGGGGTGGATGCTGCAGTTGAGCTGGATGGAGCCAAAGGGGTGGATGCTGCACTTCAGCTGGATGGATTACACATTCTCTTGTAACTCGTTATAAAGGAATTGTCTAGCTGTGATTAAATGTGAAGAGGTGTTTGCTGTGCTTAAATGTAAAGAGTTTCTTAGTTGTGCTTAAATGTAACTTTTTGAGAATGATTTCTTGAATTTGCATTTTGTTTTTTGCTTATTTTGAGTCTCAGTTAGTTTTTGTAACCATTGAAGCACCTATGATTTAATAAATGGAAAGGAAACTTGGAACTTGATTTAATATTCAATTCAACATTTGGAATTTGATTTAAATCAATTAGTAATTAAATCAAACCTGGAACTTGATTTAATATTCAAAGGAAACCTGTTAATATTTTGTTTTTTGCTTATTTTGAGTCTCTTTGTTTATGTATTTATGTCGTTGGCTTCAAAGTGATTGAGATGGTAGGGACAGTTACATTATGCTGACTATGAAAAGTTTGGATTGTACTCCAATACACCGTACCTCTGAAAAGTTTGGATTTCAGTACAACCAAACACACATCTGAATTTCTGCAGTCCAATACAATAATTACATGAGTACACAGTTTACATAACAAACACACATCACTCCAATATATGAATTACATGATTAAACGATATTCCAATATTTGAATTCCATGATTACAAAGCACTGAACTTCTGCATTCCAAACTTAATTGCTGCATTCTAAAATACTGCTTTCCAGAGACAGAATCCTGAATTTAAGGCATTCCAAATTGATTTTCTGCACTCCAAACTGAATTTTTGAGAGAGAATTCTGAGTTTAAGGCTCATAAATATTTGACACAACATTCCAAATTGATTATCTACACTCCAAGCTTAATTTCTGAGAAACAAAATCCCGAGTTCCCTGAATTTTTGTATGTGAATTTTGAGGTGTTCAAAAGCATGAATTACTGCATTTAAAAAATTCAATTTTAGCATTTTTTTTTCATTGCAGATAAAATCCTATGCATATATAAGAAACTACATACTAATATAAAATGTCACAGGTATGACCATTGCGACATTGGTTTCTCATTAAGAGATTCAGTCATCATTGCGGTGTAAGATTCTCTGTTCCGTGGAGCAAATGAATTCTGCATGTGTGTATCGATGTATTACTGACATCATGAAATCATCGTATTACAACATAAATAATTATGAAAATTTGTATGTGTTAGAAAATTGGGTAGTGAGCATACGGGTAAATGACATTGTGATGATTCAGGTTCTTCGGTTGTTGAAATAATTTTTTGCTTTCTTATATGTATAGAATGGTAATGGGTGATATGTCATGGTGTGATAAAACATAATTGGGTAGTGAGCATACGGGTAGATGACATTGTGATGATTCAGGTTCTTCGGTTGTTGAAGCAATTTTTTGCTTTCTTATATATATAGAATGATAATGGGTGATATGTCATGGTGTGATAAAACATATGAACGAAGTTGGAGTGTTGAAACACACATTTTGAGCTTTTATTTTTCTCTCAATATCCTTTCAGTCTGACTTTAGATATTCTTTTAGGGCGCATTTTGGCAGGATCATTCATATTCAATTCATTTTTGATAGGTAATTTATTTTTCCTTTGTTATCTCCTTGCTTGAGTACCCTTACCAATCAAAATGCCATCAATGTCCAATGATAATTTCTTCATGCGCTGCTCAGCTTCCGGGTTTTCCTTTGCTTTCCGGGTACATTGATATGCAACTTTCTGCATGTGTGCTTCAAATATTAGGTCGTCTTGAATATTATTTGAGGTTTGTGTCTGCTGCAGATGCATGTATCTAGAGCTGTTATACACATTTCTCTTTGCATTTTCAGACCATCTCAATAGGAGATATCTATTTGGTATTTTCTTAATGTGTAAAAAATTTAACACTCGTAAAGAGTGTGCACACAGTAGCTCAATCATTTCGAACTTCTTGCAACTGCACCTAATATTCATGCTCAAAATATCAAAATGAACTAACCAAGTACTGTTTGTCTTATGATCATCCAAACTCTTGATGAAAAATTCAGTTTTATCGTTTATGGAGGCATGTAATTGAAGACCACCTGATCCGTGTATAAACTCTTTTTCGAACATTGCGTACAACTTCCTTGAGTAAAATGCAGCTATATGCCTCAGTATTGAACTACTCTTCGTAATATGAGTTATGACAGATTGATCACTCTTGAAATCCTCATCTTTCTTGTTGCGCGTCCATGTTCTCATTACATTTTCAATATCAAAAAAATAATCTGTAATAGAACTTTTGGATTTTGAGACACCATGACTAATGTTATTGGTTGATTCACTCTTTTTTTGTAGATAAAATTCTCATTCCAAATGCATCTTTATTAAAAGCAGTAGACCGCTTGTGTCTAATCTTGTACATATCATTTAACCACACATTGTCATGCAAATTTCCTGTCTTAATCATCACCTCTCATGTATTATCAAATTCATCTTCGGACTTGCATTTGCTCAAACATTTATAAAAAAGATCACTGACTATCCTATTCACCACCCCGCAATGAACCTTTGTAGGCAATTTCTTGTATATGTGGCACTGACATAATCTATGGCATGTATTTGACAAAATCTCTGCTATTGCTCTAGCCATAGTCTGATCCTGATCGGTGTAGATTGTTATTGGATGATTATCACCCATGATACAAGTGAAAGTTTTAAAAAGTCATTTAAAATAGTCCATCGTCTCCTCTGACAAAAAAACCGACTCCAAAGAAAACATTCTGTGAATTGTGGTTAGCACCAACAATAGGAGCACAACATAAGTTATTTTTATTTAACTTATAACTTGTATTAAAAATAATGACATCTCCAAAGCAGTCATAATCAAATTTGGATGTTCCGTTGCTAAAAAAAAAACTCATTAGCCTACCGCTCACATCAGTTTCAAAGTTCCATTCAAATATGCTATTCTCAGAACGTCTCTCTGCAAACAACTGTAATAAAATATTTACATCATCATTTTCAATTCTAGTTCTCTTTTTGAATGAAACTGAAAACATCTGTCTTTGTACATTTCTGGTTCTCTATACCCCCAACTTCTTGGGCTAGAAAATTAAACGCGTCTCTCGACCTTATTCCAGACTATGTCATAGATATAAGAACATCTGCATTTACTTCACTTATCTTTCTGCTGGAACGCAACAAGTGCTTGTCACCAGGGTTCGTTAATGAGTGGTTGTATGATTCAATTAATTTTTTAACTGCTAGTTGTTTTCGTTACCAACTCCATATCGAATCATTGCAGGGAAACCAATTCTTGTTTCTGCTCTTCTGTATTTAACAGTTTCTGTAATCTTGAGCTCTTTCTTGAAACCTGATTTTTCACATATAAAGTCCGTCGTCCTAATATTTCTGGAGTTAGGCCAAAATGTAGCGTGCTACTTGCGAATATTGAATCCAATATGATGAACGTAAGCACAATATACTTCATAAGCTTCTTTCTCATTGTGGACCTTTGTTTGGAGTAATATGTTGGTTGTTTGCTCGGTACAACTAGCTTTGCTCTCACCAAGCTGCACAAAAACAACCATAAAATTCATAATAACAACTCATAATAAAAAAATTCAAAATCTAGTTATTTACTTCGCTGTTTTTACTAGATTTAAATGTCAGATATAATATTTACTTCACTGTTTTTATTAAACCTAATACCATGCAACTCTACCAACATTACTCAAAAAATATGAAAGCCCTAACAACAAACAACATTGAATAAAGCGTTAAAAAAATATAATAAGAAGACATCTCCAAACACACATCCGATTTAAGTTCTACTTCATCTTTCCTGGCAGGATAACTCCCATCTTCTCCTTTAACATCATTCACAAACTGACAATTTGTATACTCGTACTTCATCTTCAAGTTCGAGAAGTCCAGCTGCCGGAAGCCGCTGCTGTAGAAGAAAATAGGCAGAGAACAATATAAAAGTGACCCTAGTTGCTTAAATACTGTGATTCCTACACTCCAATTTGCGTAACTCGCTGTTACATTGAAGTTACACAAGGGGTACATTGACAATTCCGCGTGGACGACATTAGAGGAACATTACATTCGGGTTATATGCGCGGTACAGCCTGGCCGCGGAGGTTACACCAGGTTTACAACAAAAGTACACACGCGTTACCGCGGAACTTACACCGGGGTTACATCCATTGTACACACACAGTTTAGGGCCGTGACCGCGAAGGTTACACCAATGTTACATTTAGTGTACAANAAAGAGTAAATTTGAGTAGAAAAAATATTTGGACTGACAGACATCCATGTCATTATTTAGAGCAGAAATAGACTACGAGATCACTAAATTTGTATTGTCACAATGATTCATCTATTTTTCACCTCATAACAAATGTTGCAGTTGAGCTGGATGGAGCTAGAGGGGTGGATGCTGCAGTTGAGCTAGATGGAGCCAAAGGGGTGGATGCTGCAGTTCAGCTGGATGAATTACACATTCTCTTGTAACTCGTTATAAAGGAATTGTCTAGCTGTGATTAAATGTGAAGAGGTGTTTGCTGTGCTTAAATATAAAGAGTTTCTTAGTTGTGCTTAAATGTAACTTTTTGAGAATGATTTCTTGAATTTGCATTTTGTTTTTTGCTTATTTTGAGTCTCAGTTAGTTTTTGTAACCATTGAAGCACCTATGATTTAATAAATGGAAAGGAAACTTGGAACTTGATTTAATATTCAATTCAACATTTGGAATTTGATTTAAATCAATTAGTAATTAAATCAAACCTGGAACTTGATTTAATATTCAAAGGAAACCTGTTAATATTTTGTTTTTTGCTTATTTTGAGTCTCTTTGTTTATGTATTTATGTCGTTGGCTTCAAAGTGATTGAGATGGTAGGGACAGTTACATTATGCTGACTATGAAAAGTTTGGATTGTACTCCAATACACCGTACCTCTGAAAAGTTTGGATTTCAGTACAAGCAAACACACATCTGAATTTCTGCAGTCCAATACAATAATTACATGAGTACACAGTTTAGATAACAAACACACATCACTCCAATATATGAATTACATGATTAAACGACATTCCAATATTTGAATTCCATGATTACAAAACACTGAACTTCTGCATTCCAAACTTAATTGCTGCATTCCAAAATACTGCTTTCCAAAGACAGAATCCTGAATTTAAGGCATTCCAAATTGATTTTCTGCACTCCAAACTGAATTTTGGAGAGACAGAATTCTGAGTTTAAGGCTTCCAAATATTTGATACAACATTCTAAATTGATTATCTACACTCCAAGCTTAATTTCTGAGAAACAAAATCCTGAGTTTCCTGAATTTTTGTATGTGAATTTTGAGGTGTTCAAAAGCATGAATTACTGCATTTAAAAAATTCAATTTTAGCATTTTTTTTCATTGCAGATAAAATCCTATGCATATATAAGAAACTACATACTAATATAAAATGTCACAGGTATGACCATTGCGACATTGGTTTCTCATTAAGAGATTCAGTCATCATTGCGGTGTAAGATTCTCTGTTCCGTGGAGCAAATGAATTCTGCATGTGTATCGATGTATTACTGACAGCATGAAATCATCGTATTACAACAAAAACAATTATGAAAATTTGTACTTGTGTTAGAAAATTGGGTAGTGAGCATACGGGTAAATGACATTGTGATGATTTAGGTTCTTCGGTTGTTGAAATAATTTTTTGCTTTCTTATATGTATAGAATGGTAATGGGTGATATGTCATGGTGTGATAAAACATAATTGGGTAGTGAGCATACGGGTAGATGACATTGTGATGATTCGGGTTCTTCAGTTGTTGAAACAATTTTTTGCTTTCTTATATATATAGAATGGTAACGGGTGATATGCCATGGTGTGATAAAACATATGAACGAGGTTGGAGTGTTGAAACACACATTTTGACCTTTTATTTTTCTCTCAATATCCTTTCAGTCTGGCTTTAGATATTCTTTTAGGGCGCATTTTGGCAGGATCATTCATATTCAATTCATTTTTGACAGGTGATTTATTTTTCCTTTGTTATCTCCTTGTTTGAGTACCCTTACCAATCAAAATGTCATCAATGTCCAATGATAATTTTTTCATGAATTTCTTCACGCGCTGCTCAGCTTCCGGGTTTTCCTTTGCTTTCCGGGTACATTGATATGCAACTTTCTGCATGTGTGCTTCGAATATTAGGTCGTCTTGAATATTATTTGAGGTTTGTCTGCTGCAGATGCATGTATCTAGAGCTGTTATACACATTTCTCTTTGCATTTTCAGACCATCTCAATAGGAGATATCTATTTGGTATTTTCTTAATGTGTAAAAATTTAACACTCGTAAAGAGTGTGCACACAGTAGCTCCATCATTTCGAACTTCTTGCAACTGCACCTAATATTCATGCTCAAAATATCAAAATGAACTAACCAAGTACTGTTTGTCTTCTGATCATCCAAACTCTTGATGAAAAATTCAGTTTTATCGTTTATGGAGGCATGTAATTGAAGACCACGTGATCCGTGTATAAACTCTTCTTCGAACATTGCGTACAACTTCCTTGAGTAAAATGCAGCTATATGCCTCAGTATTGAACTACTCTTCGTAATATGAGTTATGACAGATTGATCACTCTTGAAATCCTCATCTTTCTTGTTGCGCGTCCATGTTCTCATTACATTTTCAATACCAAAAAAATAATCTGTAATAGAACTTTTGGATTTTGAGACACCATGACTATTGCTATTGGTTGATTCACTCTTTTTTTGTAGATAAAATTCTCATTCCAAATGCATCTTTATTAAAAGCAGTAGACCACTTGTGTCTAATCTTGTACATATCATTTAACCACACATTGTCATGCAAATTTCCTGTCTTAATCATCACCTCCCATGTATTATCAAATTCATCTTCGGACTTGCATTTGCTCAAACATTTATAAAAAAGATCACTGACTATCCTATTCACCACCCCGCAATGAACCTTTGTAGGCAATTTCTTGTATATGTGACACTGACATAATCTATGACATGTATTTGACAAAATCTCTGCTATTGCTCTAGCCATAGTTTGATCATGATCAGTGTAGATTGTTATTGGATGATTATCACCCATGATACAAATGAAAGTTTTAAAAAGTCATTTAAAAGAGTCCATCGTCTCCTCTGACAAAAAAATCGACTCCAAAGAAAACATTCTGTGAATTGTGGTTAGCACCAACAATAGGAGCACAACATAAGTTATATTTATTTAACTTATAACTTGTATTAAAAATAATGACATCTCCAAAGCAGTCATAATCAAACTTGAATGTTCCGTTGCTAAAAAAAAAACTCATTAGCCTACCGCTCACATCAGTTTCAAAGTCTCATTCAAATATGCTATCCTCAGAACGTCTCTCTGCAAACAACTGTAATAAAGTATTTACATCATCATTTTCAATTCTAGATCTCATCTTTTTGAATGAAATTGAAAACATCTGTCTTTGTACATTTCTGGTTCTCTATACCCCCAACTTCTTGTGCTAGAAAATTAAACGCGTCTCTCGACCTTATTCCAGACTATGTCATAGATATAAGAACATCTGCATTTACTTCACTTATCTTTCTGCTGGAACGCAACAAGTGCTTATCACCAGGGTTCGTTAATGAGTGGTTGTATGATTCAATTAATTTTTTAACTGCTAGTTGTTTTCGTTACCAACTCCATATCGAATCATTGCAGGAAAACCAGTTCTTGTTTCTGCTCTTCTATATTTAACAGTTTATGTAATCTTGAGCTCTTTCTTGAAACCTGATTTTTCACATATAAAGTCCGTCGTCCTAATATTTCTAGAGTTAGGCCAAAATGTAGCGTGCTACTTGCGAATATTGAATCCAATATGATGAACGTAAGCACAATATACTTTATAAGCTTCTTTCTCATTGTGGACCTTTGTTTGGAGTAATATGTTGGTTGTTTGCTCGGTACAACTAGCTTTGCTCTCACCAAGCTGCACAAAAACAACCATAAAATTCATAATAACAACTCATAATAAAAAAATTCAAAATCTAGTTATTTACTTCGCTGTTTTTAATAGATTTAAATGCCGGATATAATATTTACTTCAATTTTTACTTCACAGTTTTTATTAAACCTAATACCATGCAACTCTACCAACATTACTCAAAAAATATGAAAGCCCTAACAACAAACAACATTGAATAAAGCGTTAAAAAAATATAATAAGAAGACATCTCCAAACACACATCCAATTTAAGTTCTACTTCATCTTTCCTGGCAGGATAACTCCCATCTTCTCCTTTAACATCATTCACAAACTGACAATTTGTATACTCGTACTTCATCTTCAAGTTCGAAAAGTCCAGCTGCCGGAAGTCGCCGCTGTAGAAGAAAATAGGCAGAGAACAATATAAAAGTGACCTTAGCTGCTTAAATACTGTGATTCCTATACTCCAATTTGCGTAACTCGCTGTTACATTGAAGTTACACAAGGGGTACATTGACAATTCCGCGTGGACGACATTAGAGGAACATTACATTCGGGTTATATGCCCGGTACAGCCTGACCGCGGAGGTTACACCGGGTTTACAACAAAAGTACACACGCGTTATCGCGGAACTTACACCGGGGTTACATCCAGTGTACACACACAGTTTAGGGTCGTGACCGCGAAGGTTACACCAAGGTTACATTTAGTGTACAGCCGTGTTACAGGGTGGGTGAGCGCGGAAGTTACACCGGTATTACATCCAGTGTACACGCGCGTTACAGGGGGGCGACAACGGAGATTACACTGCGGTTACGTAGGGCTTCCAAGCGCTTTACAGGGGGGTGACGCCGATATTACATCGGAATTACATGGAGGTTACAATGATGGGTCGGGTCGACGGGTTACGCGCNCGCGGAAGTTACACCGGTATTACATCCAGTGTACACGCGCGTTACAGGGGGGCGACAACGGAGATTACACTGGGGTTACGTAGGGCTTCCAAGCGCTTTACAGGGGGGTGATGCCGAGATTACATCGGGATTACATGGAGGTTACAATGATGGGTCAGGTCGACAGGTTACGCGTGGTAAAAAGTCTATTTGTTTTAAGGTGGAGCCGGCGAAGCTGATGTGTCTTCCTCTAATTGGGTATCGCACATAGTGCTGCGTGCGTCTTATGTACGCAACGTTACGCAAGCAGACCATTTACAATAATTTACGTACAGAAGACGCAAGCAGCGCTGCGTGCGATACCCAATTAGAGGAAGACACAACAGCTTCGCCGACCCACCTTAAAACAAATAGACTTTTTACCGCGTGTGACCCGTCGACCCGACCCGTCATTGTAATCTCATTGTAGTCTCCGCTGTCACCCTCTGTAAAGCGCTTGTAAGCTCTTTGTAACCCCGACGTAATCTCCACTGTCATCCCCCCTGTAACGCGCATGTACACTGGATGTAATACTGGTGTAACCTTCGCGCTCGCGCCCCCTGTAACACGACTGTACGCTAAATGTAACCCTGGTGTAACCTCCACGGTCACGACCCTAAACTACGCGTGTACACTGGATGTAACCTTAGTGTAAGTTCCGCGGTAACGCCCCTATAACGCGCGTGTACTCTTTTTGTAAAACCGGTGTAACCTCTGCGGTCAGGCTGTACTGCGCATGTAACCCGAATGTAATGTTAGTCTAATGTCGTCCACGCGGAATCGTCAAGGTACCCCTTGTATAAATTCAATGTAACAACAAGTTACACAAATTGGAGCGCGGGAATCACGATATTTATACAACTAGGATTACTGTTATATTGTTCTCTGATCATTTTCTTCTGCAGCGGCGGCTTCCGACTGCTGGACTTCTCGAACTTGAAGATGGAGTATGAGTACATAGATTTCCAGTTTGTGTATGATGTTAAAGGAGAAGATGAGAGTTATCCTGTCAGGAAAGATGAAGTGGAACTTAAATCAGAGGTGTGTTTGGAGATGTCTTTTTATTATATTTGTTAGGGCTTTCTTTTTTTTGGAGTTATGTTGGTAGAATTGCATGGTATTATGTTTAATAAAAACAGTGAAGTAAATATTGAAGTAAATATTATATCCAACATTTAAATCCAGTAAAAATAGTGAAGTAAATAACTAAGTTTTGAATTTTTTTTATTATGAGCTGTTATTAGGAATTTTAGAGTTGTTTTTGTGTAGTTTGGTGAGAGAAAATGTAGTTTTACTGAGCAAACAACTAGCATATTACTCTAAACAATGATCCATAATGAGACAGAAACTTATGAAGTATATTATGCTTATGCTTATCATATTGGATTCAGTTTTCGCAAAAAGCACATAACGTTTTAACCTAACTCCAGAAATATCAGGACGAATGACTTTGTATGCGAAAAGTCAGGTTTCAAGAAAAAACTCAAGATTATAGAAACTGTTAAATACAGAAGAGCAGAAATACGAATTGGTTGTCCTGCAATGATTCGATACGGAGTTGATAACGAAGGCAACTGGGCTGTTAAAAAATTAATTGAATCACACAACCACTCATTAACGAACCCTGGTGACAAGCACTTGCTGCGTTTCAGCAAATAGATAAGTGAAGTAAATGCAGATATTCTTAGATCTATGACACAGTCTGGGATAAGGCCTAGAGACGCGTTTAATTTTCTAGCACAAGAAGTTGGAGGTGTAGAGAACCTAGAATGTATAAAGACAGATGCTTTCAATTTCATTCAAAGAGAGAAGAGATCTAGAATTGAAAATGGTGATGCCAACGCTTTATTACAGTTGTTTGCAGAGAGACGTTCTGAGGATAACATGTTTGAATGAGACTTTGAAACTAATGTGAGCGGTAATCTAATGAGTTTTTTTGGAGCGCCGGAACATCCAGACTTGATTATAACTGCTTTGGAGATTTCATTATTTTTGATACAAGTTATATGTTAAATAAATATAACTTATGTTGTGCTCTTATTGTTGGTGTTAACCACAATTAACAGAATGTTCTCTTTGGAGTCGACTTTTTGTCAGAGGAGACGGTGAACTCTTTTAAATGGTTTTTTAAAACTTTCATCTGAATCATAGGCGATAATCTTCTAATAACAATCTACACCGATCAGGATCAGACTATAGCTAGAGCATAGCATAGATTTTGCTAAATACACGACATAGATTATGTCAGTGACATATATACAAGAAATTGCCTACAAAGATTCATTGTGAGGTGGTGAATAGGATAATCAATGATCTTTTTTATAAATGCTTGAGCAAATGCGAGTCCGAAGAAGAATTTGATAGTACATGTGAGGTGATGATTGAGACAGGAAATCTGCATGACAATGTGTGGCTACATGATATGTACAAAATTAGACACAAGTGGTCTACTGCTTTTAATAAAGATGTATTTGGAATGAGAATTTTATCTACATAAATGAGTGAATCAACCAATAACATTTGTCATGGTGTCTCAAAGCCCATAAGTTCTGTTACAGATTGTTTTTTGAGTATTGAAAATGTAATGAGAACATGGACGCGCAACGAGAAAAATGAGGATTTCAAGTGTGATCAATATATCATAACTCCTATTACGAAAAATAGTCCAATACTGAGACAGGAAGCTGCATTTTACTCAAGGAAACTGTACGCAATGTTCGAGGAAGAGTTTATACATGGATCATGTGGTCTTCAATTACATGCCTCCATAAATGATGAAACTGAATTTTTCATCAAGAGTTTGAATGATCATAAGACAAACAATACTTGGGTAGTTAATTTTGACGGTTTGAGCATGAATATCCAGTGCACTTGCAGGAAGTTCGAAATGATGGTGCTATCGTGTGCACACTCTCTACGAGTGCTAAATTTTTTGCACATTAAGAAAATACTGGATAGATATCTCCTATTGGGGATGGTCCGAAAATGCAAAGAGGGATTCATATAATAGCTCTAGATACATGCATCTGCAGCAGTCACAAGCCTCAAATAATATTAAAGGCGACTTAATATTCGAAGCACACATGCAGAAAGTTGCATATCAATGTGCCCAGAAAGCAAAGGGAAATCTGGAAGCTGAGCAGCGCATGAAAGAATCCATGAAGAAATTATCATTGGACATTGATGACATTTTAATTGGTAAGGGTACTCAAGCAAAGAGACAACAAAGGAAAAATAAAGCACCTGTCAATAATGAATCGAATATGAATGATCCTGCCAAAATGCGCTATAAATGAATATCTAATGCTAGACTGAAAGGGTATTGAAAGAAAAATAAAAAGTCAAAACGTGTTTCAACAACTCCAACCTTGTTCATATGTTTTATCACACCATGACATATCACCAACTATCATTCTATATATATAAGAAAACAAAATTGTTTCAACAACCGAAGAATCTGAATCATCACAATGTCATCTACCCGTATGCTCACTACCCAATTTTCTAACACAGGGACAAATTTTCATAATTTTTTATGTTGTAATACGATGATTTCATGCTGTCAATAATACATCGATACACACATGCAGAATTCATTTGCTCCACGTAATAGGAAATTCTACACCGCAATGATGACTGAATCCCTTAATGAGAAACTAATGTCTCAATGGTCATACCTGTAACATTTCATATTAGTATGTAGTTTCTTATATGTGCATAGGATTTTATTTGCTATGAAAAAAAATGCTGAAATTGAATTTTTTAAATGCTGTAATTTATGATTTTGAACACTTCGAAATTCACATGCAGAAATTCTGGAAACTCAGGATTCTGTTCCATAGAAATTCAGCTTGGAGTGCAGAAAATCAATTTGGAATGCTGTGTCAAATATTTGGAAGACTTAAACTCATGATTCTGTCTCTCAGAAATTCAGCTAGGAGTGCATAAAATCAATTTGGAATGCTGTGTCAAATATTTGGAAGCCTTAAATTCAGGATTCTATCTCTGGAAAGCAGCATTTTGGAATGCAGCAATTAAGTTTGGAATGCAGCAATTAAGTTTGGAATGCAGAAATTCGGTGCATTGTAATCATGAAATTCAAATATTAGAATGTTGTTTAATCATGTAATTCATATATTGGAGTGATGTGTGTTTGTTATGTAAACTGTGTACTAATATAATTATTGTATTGGACTGCAGAAATTCAGATGTGTGTTTACTTGTACTGAAATCCAAACTTTTCATAGGTGCAGTGTTGGAGTACAATCCAAACTTTTCATAGTCGACATGATGTAACTGTCCCTACCATCTCAATCACTCTGAAGCCCACAACATAAATACATAAGCAAGGAGACTCAAAATAAGCAAAAAACAAAATAAGCAAAAACAAAATATAAACGGGTTTCCTTTGAATATTAAATCAAGTTCCAGGTTTGATTTAATTATTAATTGATTTAAATCAAGTTCCAGGTGCTGCATTGAATATTAAATCAAGTTCCAGGTTTCCTTTCCATTTATTAAATCATAGGTGCTTCAATGGTTACAAAAATTAACTGAGACTCAAAATAAACAAAAACAAAATGCAATTTCAAGAAATCATTCTCAAAAAGTTTTTATTTAAGCACATCAAACACCTCTTCACATTTAATCACAGCTAGACAATTCCTTTATAACGAGTTACAAGAGAATGCATGTGTAATCCATCCAGCTGAACTGCAGCATCAACCCCTTTGGCTCCATTCAGCTCAACTGCAGCATCCACCCCTTTAGCTCCATTCAGCTCAACTGCAACAATTGTTATGAGGTGAAAAATAGATGGATCATTGTGACAATGCAAATTTAGCGATCTCGCAGCATATTTCTGCTCTAAATAATGGCATGGATGTCTGCCAGTCTAAATATTCTTTCCACTCAAATTTACTCTTTTGTATAATTATTTTCATATATTTATATATAAAACACCACAGTCAAAACTGTTGCTTTGCACTGAAATGCCTCCAGACATTACAACTTGCCATTTACTATGATCAACTTCAAATGTTTCTCCCCACCTCACTCAGAAAATGTTTAATCTACAAAGTTATATTTAGAATTGAATGAACAAGACCATAAGAAACATATAACTAATAAACGTTGCATACTTGCAATGACATCAGTTATATGCAAATGCATTTTGTTGGACAATGAATCATAGAATCTCTATTTGCGATCCTTAATTGATCAAACAAACAGTGTTCAATGCTGATTATTGATTATTGGTAGCAAAATTAACTTCACATTCTTAGTGGTCTGCTTCGTAATGTGCTCCATAAAGTCTTTCATGTTCCCTACCTTGTACAGCTGCGGAGAAAGATATATGTGACATAAAACAATTAGTAATTAAAAAAATATTTGGCCGTACGATTACCACACATGAATTTCAAAATTTATCCAGTGACATGGAGACACATATAGGTAAGATTTGTATAGTTCCGGATTATTGCTCCTCTTATGCTCCATTAACATAGCGAAACAATCGACATGTTCGTTTTCTAACCACTCGTTGATGAGTAATTCATCAAGATAACGTCGGGTTAACGATACATGTCCCATATCAATTATTAAGTCACCCATGCATTTTAAATATTCAATTAAGATCAGAAATAATTAGAAAAGTAAAAGATAATCAGTAATTAAAATTTTATACTTACATGTCAGTGAATTTGTTACAACAGATATCAATTGATTCCCGCATATAATCTGAAATTTATTTTCTAGCAGGAAAATCAACCGTAAGTAGGGCTGGACATACCTATAAGCAAAACACAAACATTGTAAGATGAAAGTATTTAAGCATTCCGTTTGGACACTTCAATGAAGTGTTATATACCTTATCGGAGTATATTCATCAACATAATGCATGTCATCTTGTTCTTGATCGTCATGTTTATTTATAAATAGAGTTTGAAGAACTTCGTCAGCTACCTTACTATGTACAGTTGTATGATCAGAAGTAATGTCACCTGTTATGGCTCTTTCACCCATTTAGTGGGTAATGTCCCAACGGGTTGTTTTAGTGCTTTATTTATTTATTTAACTTCAGATTTTAAATCTGTCATTGTATTTTTCAGCTTTGTAAGACGATTATGTAATGAGATTTGAAATTCCAAGAAAAGTTTATGATGATCTTTGAGTAATTCATGAATTTCTTCAAATCCAATGCTAAAGATAGTATGTTGATACTTATCGTGTGGTGGATGACTGATATGATAAGGAACTTTAACATCAACAATATTAATGAATGCGAGCGACTGTGGTTGGGATAGAACGTCCTTTTGTGGGTGATGTTGCTCAGGACTGGATGGTTCTTGAAATGGAGAGCCATGTAGATGATGCTCGCTATCTTTAATTTCAAGAAAATAATCAAAAACTTGTAAAACATTACATAAAATCAAAATAAATGAAATTATCACGTGAACATAACAAATTTAATGGAATAAAGAACTAAATTGCTGATCTCGGCAGATCTAAGCCTCTCAAAGGCTAGCTGAATTTTCACAGTATTCCACCTCACATTTGACCATCTCAACATTCTTGGTCTAGCCTGAGGCAATGCTAGGAGGACCCAGGAAGTGTGCTCATTAAATCAGATGTGCGTTAAACATGATGAATTATTTTAAAATTAATTAAATGAACTTTCAAAATTTATTAGTAGATCACAAACCGATATAAGAAATACAAAACCATTGATGTAACCCAATGACTGATCTTTTTTAATTTTAGTGACACAAACATTAAGTTGTATCTGCAGAAATCCACATAATGTTGCTGACCAATTGTACGCTGCAAAAGTATCTACATTCTCACAAATAAAAGATAATTCTTTTGAAACTCTAAAGTTGCTTGAAGGAAAAAACAAATTTGAACTTAAAAACTTGATTATTAATTGCAAAAGATTGTGAGATGACTCTCCAGGTGAAAAGTTGAGTAGGGTAGTCTTTATTTGTCTTGCATCTATTGCATCAGACGGAACATTGGTCCAACATGCAAGAAACCCTCTATTGGGCATGCCTAACAGTAATGCAACTTCATCAGAAACAAATTTGACATTTTTCCCTCCCAAATTTAATGTCATTCGATCAACGTCCCAATAATTTATTTTGTGCATCGTCAAAATATTGTCCCGATGGTACAAAGGGAGTTCAAAAAATTGAGTCAAACTCATGACTTCCAATTTATTCCATATGTCTTCATTGACTTTTGGTCGAACCTTATCAAGAATCTCTCGTACTGCAGATGGACATCATTAGCAATTCATTACTTTTGGGTTCAAAAACCTACAAAAATACAAGAGAATAGTTTAGTATCATCTATATATCCGTTTGACGACATTAGAACTTCATTTAAAATTCATTTAACACCATTAAGCAAGCTTCGATAAATAAATGAAAACAGTCATAATAATCAAAACATAGAATAATTTTTACTGTATTAAAAGTGATATATAACCTTGGACGCGATATTATTGTTGTGCTTCATAACCACGGACACGATATCACCATTTAATTGAAAACAACCACAATAATCTAATTAATACCTATAAAGGGATGAGTGTTCTCCTTCTTGGACTGCTTACGGCCGCCCTTCACTGTAACGGTTGCCTGCTCGCATTCCGACTGGTTACCCTCACCCAAATCCGCACCATTGGTCTCTTCCAAGGTCTTCGTAGTCTCCTCCTTATCCTCCATTATACTCTTCCCTCACAATAGCAAAAACCTAACCTTGAAAACGAACACGATGAAGGAACTCTAGCGGCGCGAATACGATTTCTTATTGTGTGATGTTTTTAATTTTTACCAGGGTAAATAGGTTATAAGGAGTTACATGAGGGTTACATCGCAGTTATTCCAACGTTACATGCGCAGTTCCATCTGGTTACGTGCGCGTAACTCGCTGTTACATTGAAGTTACATGAAGGGTACAATGGAGATTCTGTAGAGACGACGTAACGCGGACATTATATTCTGCTTATACGCGCGGTACAATTTCCAGGTTACACTGGGGTTACATATAATGTACATCCAGTGTACATCCAGGGGAGTGACTGCGGAGATTACACCGGTTTTGACAACAAGAGTACACGCGCGTTACAGGAGCGTTATCGTGGAACTTACATCGGGGTTACCTCTAGTGTACACGCGCAGTTCAGGGCTGTGACCGCGGAGGTTACACCAGGGTTATATTTAGTATACAACCGTGTTACAAGGGGGGTGAGCGTGGAGATTACATCGGTATTACATCTAGTGTACATGCGCGTTACAGGGGGGTGACAACAGAGATTACACCGGGGTTACATAGGGCTTACAAGCGTTTTACAGGGGGGTGACAACGGAGATTACAACTGGATTACATGGAGGTTACAATGACGGTTCGGGTCGACGGGTCACGCGTGGTAAAAAGTCTATTTGTTTTAAGGTGGGGCCGGCGAAGCTGATGTGTCTTCCTCTAATTGGGTATCGCACGCAGTGCTGCGTAAGTCTTATGNTTGTATGTGTTCGAACCCTGTAATCTCGGTCTGGAGAGTAATGAGAAGGACTGATCTATGGCTGAGAGCATCTGCCATGCGATTTTGGAAACCTGTTTTGTGTTTAGTACACAACTAAAATTCTGTAGGAAAATAATTCATTTGGCATGCATGTGGCTGATTGATTTTTGTTAGTTAAAAAATTGAAGAGATCGATGGTCACAATAGAGAATGAAATCTTGATAACAAGACAGTGTTCCCACTGCTCGAGTGTACGTACCACAACATACAACTCCTGCTCATAAACAAAGCACTTTTGTCTTGCTGAACTTTGCTGTTTGATGAAATAATCAATTGGCCTATTATTCTGAGATAGGACATCTCTGATTCCTATAGTAGAGACATCAAAATCAGGAATGACTAATACAAGGGGCGCACTTGGTGCAATTTTAAGAGTATCGAAGCTATATTGCTGCTTGCTTGACCAGAAAAAGGTTTTTTATTTCAAAGAATTTGCTATTGGAGCCATGATTATGTTGTCCTCGTATAATCTATGATAGATGTTAGCTAATCCATAGAAAG
>JXCR01058029.1:7256-22979 GCA_002079205.1 Phalaenopsis hybrid cultivar | reverse complement strand
TGCCTAGATGAGCAGCCACACCCTCCCATACGTGTATCTTTAATAAGTTTCATCCTAAGTTAAAAGTTTGGTATCCATATTTGATTACTCTTAAACAGATCAGTTTCATCCTATGTGTATCTTTAATAAGTTTCATCCTAAGTGAAAAGTTTGGTATCCATATTTGATTACTCTTAAACAGATAATCGTGCCTGATGTAATAATCATCAACTAGATGCACGTCCTACATTGTTTCCAAACTCTTGCAAAGTCTCGGTCACTGATATACAGCTCTTGTATGTGTTCGAACCCTGTAATCTCGGTCTGGAGAGTAATGAGAAGGACTGATCTATGGCTGAGAGCATCCGCCATGCGATTTTGGAAACCTGTTTTGTGTTTAGTACACAACTAAAATTCTGTAGGAAATAATTCATTTGGCATGCATGTGGCTGATTGATTTTTGTTAGTTAAAAAATTGAAGAGATCGATGGTCACAATAGAGAATGAAACCTTGATAACAAGACAATGTTCCCACTGCTCGAGTGTACGTACCACAACATACAACTCCTGCTCATAAACAGTCNTGCTTCTATGAAGAGCACATTATGAAGTTTTGCTATTATATTTATAAAATAAATTGTATTAATTAATTATGTTGTAATTATTATTATTTTCATTATTTTGATTATATATATAATAATATTTATTTACTTTCAATCTTTTATATTAGCGCTATAAAGTTATGGCACTACTAAAGCAACTATAACTCTTACAGATCTTTTGGCAGTAATCTTACAAAACAATAATCATTTTTACTGAATGACACAAGCATAATGTTGCACAACTAGGGCCGAGCTTGAGTGAGCCCAAGCTTTGTTCATGTTTGGCTCATTAAAAAATACCACTATTCTTGTTCAGCTTGTTTATATATTGAGCTCAAAAGATCTATTCGTGTTCAACTCGTTTGTTTAGCAGGCTGTATATGAGCTGTTCGCGAATAACAAGTCATTTTGATAACTTTTGTCACGCAGTCGTAGGATGTTGCAGGTAAAGGCGAGACTTAAATCTTATTGTTTATATCAAAATATTCATTTAAATATAATTTAGTATGTATTTATTCTATTTTTAATTAATAATTCTAATCAATTATAAATCTTTGTAGCTTTGTATTCAATTAAATTATTTAAAAATAATACTGATCAATTATATATATATCTATAAGTATTTTGAGCCAAAATGAGTCAAACACGAATAAACAAAATTTTGTTTGTGTTCAGCTCGTTTATATATCAAACACAAAAAATTTGTTTGTGTTCGACTCATATGCTTAGTGAACAAATCGAGCACGAGCTACTTAACGAGTTGTTCGCAAACAACGAGCCGTTTTGACAACCCTATCACAACACAACATAATATTGCTAATGAAAGCTCAAGTAATTAATATAATATATATATATATATATATATATATATATATATAATTATTTTGAGTTAAAATGAGTCAAACACGAACAAACAAAATTTTATTTGTGTTCGGCTCGTTTATATATCAAGCGCAAAAAAAATTGTTTGACTCATATGCTTAGTGAACAAATCGAGCACGAGCTACTTAACGAGTTGTTCGCAAACAACGAGCCGTTTTGACAACCCTATCACAACACAACATAATATTGCTAATGAAAGCTCAAGTCATTAATATACAGTTACAATTGAAGATGAAAAAATGATGGAAATAAGGGAAAGCTGTGTGAATAGATGTGTTATCAATATTTGCATACTATCTAAAATCCTTAGAACTTCGACAGTGCATATTGAAGCTTCAATCAACACACAAAAATGAAAAAAGAAGCTGCTACANACAATTGAAGATGAAAAAATGATGGAAATAAGGGAAAGCTGTGTGAATAGATGTGTTGTCAATATTTGCATACTATCTAAAATCGTTAGAACTTCGACAGTGTATATTGAAGCTTCAATCAGCACACAAAAATGAAAAAAGAAGTGGCTACGAACATCGCCTTTATGCATATAGTTGTGAAAGCTTTGTCAATCCTTCTATTGAAAGTTTTGCCCTTAACTTGGTACTCACTTTATAGATCTTCTTGGTTTCTTATTAGTATAATGTCTCTAAGTATATTTGTTTGCTATGTGGTTCAAAATATTATTCTTCATTGATAAACTTTATACATCTATATTTCATGACAAAGTGTCTTCATGTATTTATGTACTCTCTCAATTTTCTTAGAGCTTTTATCGCCACTTTTTCTAATCTTTTTTTTTCTACATAAGGTTTGATAGACTTTAAAGTTCTCATTTCTCTCTTTGAATCACATAATTTGGTATGCAGTTAATTTCTCATCTTTTGGCTCCACAATCTTTACTAATACTATTATATTCCTCTTTTACTTTCTAAAGTCTTTCTAAGCTATCTATTTTAGCATATTATTTTATATTGTGTGTATAAGCTTTGTCATCCCACAAATTAATGATATTATCCCAAAAAGGATTGTTTCATTTAATTTTGTAATGTAGTGCTCCACTTCTTAAATCATCATTATTAGTCTTTTGCAAACTATTTGAGATCGACTTCATAAATCTTTTTATTTCATTTATTCATCCTGTATGGTTCATGAGGTTTAAAATCTTTTATTTAACTTTATAGGACTAAATTTTTTATTAGAGATAGGTTAGGATTTCTCCATTAATTGAAGTGGGAAACGACCTCCAATGTTAGGAGATTATTCTAGGGCTTAAAACCCTATGTATATAGGGATTATTACCTCTTTATGTTCATTGTGGCTTTTTATTGTATGTGCTCATGGATGAAATGGCAGTCAAATTTGATTTTTTTTTGTTTGAACATGAAAAATTAGATTGTTAGCAATGACCAGGATGAAAATTTTGTTGCAATGAATAGGTGCAGGATAACGAAAGGTAGAAAATCATGGAGTAACGACGATGCTAGATGACTTCTATTGGGGCGAAGCTAATCCTTCTATTTGAAATCTATTGATGATCTTGCAACCGTTGGTTTCTTTTTGACTCGCCACAAGGATAGTGTGTTGCATAAATATGGATAGTAGCCTGTTTTGATTGGAGGTGTTGGTAGCCCAATCAAAGTAGGAGTCGACCATAAATCTTTCTTGGTTGACAGGGCATTATCGTGTACCCTACCCTTACATATAATGAAGAATTTGTTTCATGAGCTGCTACTGGGATTGGAGATTGTAATGCATTTGTTGACAAAGGCAAATACCGTATAAGCTGATAGCTTGANCTAGTCCAAGAAACAAAATACCACACTTGGACGCTATAGGGCCCGTTTGGGGCAGCTTATAAGTGCGGCGGCGTTTTGAAAACGCCGCCGTACCGTTTGGTTCGCGCGTTTCGCCAACTTATCCGAAACTGTGTTTGGGTTTTTACACTAAACGCAGGCCGCGGGTCGACCCCTGCGACCGTCCCGCGGGCCGCGTTTCAGTATAATCAGCTTATCCTGAAACGCACAAGTTGCCCCAAACAGACCATGAGTTGGTGATTTGTCTATAGTCATATGATTTGGTAAATGGTTTATTAGAGGCGAGTGTTGGTGCGATTTGCTTGGGAGAGGTGTGGCAGATGGTTTGCATTCAAGAAAGCTATTTTTGCAAAGAATATTCAGGTTAAAATGTTCTTGAGTCAAGAACTTACCAACCATAGTGCGGGTGATTTGGATGCCAAGGCATGATGAACGATGACTATAGGTTTTGAATAGAAAGGCGATGATGATTTTATTTGTTGTTGGTGAGGAGGATGTCATCGACATAAATTAAATGATGTAGTAGTATGTTGTTGGTTATATAATTGAAGAGAGACATATTAATTTGGAATGTACGAATGGCATGTGTTTGGAGAAAACCAATGAAGGGTGAGAACCACTAATGGGGAGCTTATTTGAGGCCACATATTTCTTTTTTGAGAAAGCAAATACAACAACAACAATAATAATAATAACATACTTTTGTCCCACACTAAGTAGGGTCAGCTACATGAATCTATTTTCTCCATTGTGTCCAATTAAGTGTCATATTTCATTTAATTATAATAGATTAAGATAATTTTTTATACAACATGCCCAAGTCCTTTTAGGTCTATCTCTATCTTTCTTAGCATAGGTCAAATTCTAAAACATCTACTATTCTGGCAGGGTCATCAGATAGTCGACGTTTAATGTAAGCAAATCATCTAAAGTAACTATCTCTAATTTTGTCTGTGAGTGGAGCTACTTCAACCCCTTTCATATACANTTTCATCCCACAAATTAATGATATTATCCCAAAAAGGATTGTTTCATTTAATTTTGTAATTTAGTGCTCCACGTCTGAAATCATCATTATTAGTGTTTTGCAAACTATTTGAGATCGACTTCATTNTTTCATCCCACAAATTAATGATATTATCCCAAAAAGGATTGTTTCATTTAATTTTGTAATTTAGTGCTCCACTTCTGAAATCATCATTATTAGTCTTTTGCAAACTATTTGAGATCGACTTCATGAATCTTCTTATTTCATTTATTCATCCTGTATGGTTCATGAGGTTTAAAATCTTTTATTTAACTTTATAGGACTAGATTTTTTATTAGAGACAGGTTAGGATTTCTCCATTAATTGAAGTAGCAAACGACCTCCAATGTTAGGAGATTATTCTAGGGCTTAATGTATATAGGGATAATTATNATTAATCTTCTTATTTCATTTATTCATCCTGTATGGTTCATGAGGTTTAAAATCTTTTATTTAACTTTATAGCACTATATTTTTTATTAGAGATAGGTTAGGATTTCTCCATTAATTGAAGTGGCAAACGACCTCCAATGTTATGAGATTATTCTAGGGCTTAATGTATATAGGGATAATTACCTCTTTGTGTTCATTGTGGCTTTTTATTGTATGTGCTCATGGATGAAATGGCAGTAAAATTTGATTTTTTCTTTTGTTTGAACATGAAAAATTAGATTGTTAGCAATGACCAGGATGAAAATTTTGTTGAATGAATAGGTGCAGGATAACGAAAGGTAGAAAATCATGGAGTAACGACGATGCTAGATGACTTCTATTGGGGCGAAGCTAATCCTTCTATTTGAAATCTATAGATGATCTTGCAACAGTTGGTTTCTTTTTGACTCGCCACAAGGCTAGTGTGTTGCATAAATATGGATAGTAGCCTGTTTTGATTGGAGGTGTTGGTAGCCCAATCAAAGTCGGAGTATGAGCATAAATTTTTCTTGGTTGACAGGGCATTATCGTGTAGCCTACCCTTACATATAACGAAGAATTTGTTTCATGAGCTGCTACTGGGATTGGAGATTGTAATGCATCTGTTGACAATGGCAAATACCGTTTAAGCTGATAGCTAGATATTAAACTGAGTTGGTGATTTGTCTATAGTTAGATGATTTGGTAAATGGTTTAATAGAGGCGAGTGTTAGTGCGATTTGCTAGGGAGAGGTGTGGCAGATGGTCTGCATTCAAGAAAGCTATTTTTGCAAAGAATATTCAGGGCTAAAATGTTCTTGAGTCAGGAACTTACCAACCATAGTGCGGGTGATTTGGATGCCAAGGCATGATGAACCATGACTATAGGTTTTGAATAGNAACTTACCAACCATAGTGCGGGTGATTTGGATGCCAAGGCATGATGAACCATGACTATAGGTTTTGAATAGAAAGGCGATGGTAATTTTATTTGTTGTTGGTGAGGAGGATGTCATCGACATAAATTAGATGATGTAGTAGTATGTTGATGGTTATATAATTGAAGAGAGACATATTAATTTGGAATGTACGAATGGCATGTGTTTGGAGAAAACCAATGAAGGTTGAGAATCACTAATGGGGAGCTTATTTGAGGCCACATATTTCTTTCTTGAGAAAGCAAATACAACAAAAACAACAATAATAATAACATACTTTTATCCCACTAAGAGCTACATGGATCTATTTTATCCATTGTGTCCTATTAAGTGTCATATTTCATTTAATTCTAATAGATTAAGATAATTTTTTACACAACATGCCCAAGTCTTTTTAGGTCTATCTCTATCTTTCTTAGCATAGGTCAAATTCTAAAACTTCTACTATTCTGACAGGGTCATCAGATGGTCGACATTTAATGTGAGCAAATCATTTAAAGTAACTATCTCTAATTTTGTCTGTGAGTGACTTCAACCCTTTCATATACTCATTCATTTCACATTTCGTCTCTTAGTGAAACCGCTCATCCACCTCATCATTCTCATCTCAACAAGCCTTAATTTTATGATTTTCTTTTACAAGCCAATATTCTGCAACATAAAGCATTGCAGGTCTCACCACCATCATATAAAAATTTCCTTTAAGTCTAAGTAGTACTTTTCTATCACATAATAGGCCTGATGTATTCCTCCACTTCAACCATCCAACTTGAATTCTACTAATAATATTCTCATCTATATCACCACCACTTTTCTAAATATCAATTCTACTATAAATTGTTCTCTCCTTTTAAAATATCAACCAGNCATAAAGCATTGCAGGTCTCACCACCATCATATAAAAATTTCCTTTAAGTCTAAGTAGTACTTTTCTATCACTTAATAGGCCTGATGTATTCCTCCACTTCAGCCATCCAACTTGAATTCTACTAATAACATTCTCATCTATATCACCACCACTTTGAAAAATAGATCCGCGATTATAAATTGTTCTCTCCCTTTAAAATATCAATCATTGTTACAACTTTGCCACTAGATCTATTATTACTAAAGTTACATTCTATTTATTCAGTTTTAGATCTACTCAAACGAAAGACTTTAGATTCTAAAGTTGACTTTCATAATGAAATTTTTTGTTGTGAAGGAAAATGTAATTTGAAAATTGCGGGCCATGGAATCTTACTAGTTGCTTCATATATACTATTTTAGTGATATGGTCATGAAACAAGCCATTTGAAATGTTGAATTGAAGGATTGTCTAGCGGCGATGAAGAGAAATATTAATCAAGATATGTATATCGGGCATCTTGGTAAGCATTTTAATGGTTTCCAAGTAATCAATTCTATATTTCTGTTTTTAGCCTTGGGTTATAAGATGAATGAGTGAGGCGCCATTGTGGAGCTTTATTTGGTAAACTCATTTGCAGCCTAAGATGGTTTGTTGCTTTGGTGGGGATATGAGGAACTTTTTCGTTTGAAGCTCTTTGGATATAGCTTGTCACCAATGTGGTTGATAGGATCTTGATTGTAAGAGACTCGGACGCTAAAACAGCGCCCTGCTGCGTGCGATGTGTCACGTTGGGCCAGAATCCTCACAATCGCTCGTGCAGGAGATGCATCGCAAGTCTTCCACACCCGTCTTCATTTGGGAAGTGTTTTCTGGATTCTTCTTATCTTCCAACCCCTTCCTTTTATGTAGAAGTTGCCTTTGTCCCGGGAGAGTATATAAATTGCTGTCCTTTGTGTGTAGGGGTTACTTTTAGCTGTGTTGTCTTCGGATTTTCTGTGTAGAGTCATTTTTCCTCTTGTTAGGGTTGTATATGATGACAGGTGGTGCTTCGAATGTATTATGCTCCGAGGTGATGTTATATTCTCTCTATATACTCACTTCTTCTCCCCAATCCTTCCATCTCTTCCTTAACCACTGACCGCCCCCATCTCTTTCCACTCTACCGCCACCTTTACTACCACCACAACCTTGCAGCTGACCTACAACCCACCGAACACCATCCCAACCTACCCAAACAACCACTCGACCTTACCCTTGCCCTACCACTCCACCAACACCACCATCGGCTTCGAATGTCATTTTACAACCTTAACCGGAGACTAGTCTGTTGTCGTACTCCCTTTTCCTTTTGAGTCTTGTTGTAACCTTTTTTTATATCAATAAAATTTTTCTTTTGTGTACCGCTAATTTCTAACTAGTTCCGATATAATTTGGTATCAAAGTCATGTTCAACCCTTGCCCCTCCTAGGGTTTCTTAGTGTCCGCTCCGCCCTACCCAAACCACATCCACCACATTTTTTCCTCCCAATTCCCAACCCTAGCCATGCCATCGCGGAGAGATACATCAGATTCGACCCGGGAAGTGATTCAACGAGAAATTCATTGTCTGCAACAGAGACTAGCAGAGTTGGATGACGGAAACGAGGAAGAGGGTGCCTTCGACCGTGATCGGGGGAGTTGAAGAGAAGATAGGGATGAGGAGTTGAATCTGTTCCATAAAGAAGATCACAATGATGAGGAATATCGACCATGCCGTTTTGGTAACCAATATCAAATGAGGTCGAGAGAAGTATCCTCTTACGGAGGTTGATCCCCTTACAGAGGTTGGGCTTTGGCATAAAGATGAACCTCTCAGAATTTGAGGGAAGTATGGATCCAGATGTGTTCATGAACTAGCTACAATTAGTCGAACGAATTTTTAAGTATAAAGATGTACCAGAGGACAAATGAGTCAAGCTATCTACCATTAAACAAAAAAAAGAATGCCTTCTTATGGTGGAAAAATCTACAAAGGCAAAGGAGGAGAAAATAGTGAGAAGATAACTAAGTGGGAGAAGATGAGAAGATAATGCAAAATAACTACCTCCCACCCCAGTATTGCCAGAAAATGTTTCTAAAACTCTCCAATTTACAACAACATGATCTTTCAGTTGGGGAGTTCACAACCCAGTTTGACCACTTGCAACTAAATGCGAGCTAACGGAACAAGAGGAACACACGATAGTCAGGTATCTCAGGGGTCTGAAACCCGCAATTAATAATGTGGTACAGTTGCAACTATACTAGACATTAGGAGACGTCCAGGCACTATCCTTGAAAGTGGAAATGTAACAGAAGCAAAGCAACAACAGTCGCCCTTCAGACCACTCTCTTTAGCTAAGCAATCACCTGCAACTTCTACAGCCTTTAAAGGCACCTCAGGAGGAAATAACAAAATTGGACAGAGAACTGATAAAACAGATCAGTGTGGGAAGAAGTTAGAGAAAGGTGGCTTCTCCAATACAGTGTCGACCAGGAAGTGTTTCAGGTGCCACGACTACGATCACATAGTCTTCAACTGCCCAACAAGTCGATTCGTCACACTCATTGTTCACGTTGTCATCGAGGAAGTCGATGAGGAGTCTAAAGATAGTCCAGAAAAAGCGCCACAACTCTACGAAGGCGAGAGAGAAGCTTTGCTCGTTCGACGAATACTGCAGTCCGAGCCAGAACGGGACTAATCCTAGCTAAGGCATATGATTTTTCACACCATTTTCACTGTTAAGCGGAAGGTCGTCAACTTGATCATCGATAGTGGGAGCTGCTAGAATGTGGTTTCCACGCTTATGGTGAAAAAGTTGGGATTGGACACATAAACATTCCCAATTATATTCCCTTACCTGGTTGAAGAAGGGAAATGGGATACATGTGGATCAACAACGCCTTGTCGATTTCTTCACCGTAGTTCAACTACACGAATAAGTATGGTGCGGCATGGTTCCTATGGATGCCCGCAACATTCTATTGGGAAGGCCTTGGTAGTTCGATCGCAAAACTCAACACGACGGGTTCAAGAATACTTATTCTTTCAAGAAGGATGAGAAATGTATTGTTTTACTGCCTGCTAAGGATGCATAAGACGAGAATGACATAGAGGCATCATTATTTCCTCGAACCATTTTCCTACAGTCAGTTATAGTTGCCACCGTAACACTAGCCTTAGTCCTAGAAGGAAGCGTAAAGGAAAAAAGAAGTATCAACACTACTGCAACCATTATCGCAGGACTTTCAAGATGTTATGATTAACAACTTACTAGAGGGTATACCACCACTGAGAGACATCCAACACGCCATAGACCTTATACCAGTTATTTCCAAACAAACCATCTTACAGATTGAGACATGTGAAGTATGAAGAGCTATAGTGATAGGTGCATGATCTCATCGCGAGGGGGTTAGTCAGAGAAAGCACCAGTCGTGTGCAATTCATACCCTAATGGTGACCAAAAAAAGACGGATCGTGGTGAATGTGCATCGATCAACACGATTAACATCAAGTACCAATTTCCCATACCTTGCTTGGATGATCTCTTAGAGCAGCTATACGGAGCCACTATCTTCTCTAAGATTGACTTTGCGCAGCGGGTATCACCAGATACAGATGAGACCATGAGACAAGTGGAAGACAACTTTCAAGACACGAGGTGGACTTTATGAGTGGACCGTCATGAACTACGTATTTCAGTCTTTAATGAGATTGATGAGCTAGGTATTTCAACCTCACATTGGAAAGTTTGTCTTAGTTCACTTTGACGGCATTCTTATATATAGTCGATCAGAGAAGGATCACTTACAACACCTGAAGGCAGTATTCGAGGTGCTGCAATTCAAGCAACTATGTGCCCATCTGAAAACATGTCACTTCATGACTAGGTAGATATGCTTTATTTATATCGTGTCTAGTGCAAACATCCAGATGCATAGAGACTATTATTTGTTGGGTCGCACCACAATCATTCAGTGAGTTGAGATAATTTTTGCGGCTATCATCATTCTATCGAAGATTCATCAAAAAGTTCAGCAACATCACCACCCCTCTGTTCGAACTTCTGAAAAAGGAGTTTGCTTAGCCCATGACAATTTTGACACACTGAAGGAAAATGGACTCAAGTGCCTGAACTAGCATTACCGGATTTCAACCAATTGTTTGAGGTAGAATGCAATGCCTTTGGCGCAGGGATCGAAGAAGTACTAAGCTTGGGAGGACACCCTATTGCTTTCTTCAGTGAGAAGTTCAATGATTCAAGGAGGAAATACTCGCTTACGCCAAATAATTCTATGTCATCGTAAGGGCTGTGGAGCACTGGAGTCATTACCTATTGGCAAACGAGTTCACATTATTTACAGATCACGAGGCCCTAAAATTTTTCAATAGTCGGAGCAAATTGAAGGGTTGGCACGCCATCTAGGTGAAATTTCTAGCCTCATTTAAGTTCGTGGCATATAATTACAACTCTCCTCGCATAATAAAGAATGGCTAGGGAAAAAATAGTTGCAACAATTAAAACTTAACTCAAGAAATAAAGAATTATGATAAAATAAGAAGGGAATAAAAGAGAATAATTAAAATAAGGAACTCTTTAAAACTAAAATAGAACTCCAGAATTCCACAAAGCTGAAACATGAAATTAAAATTATGTTTTCTTCATTTTCCTGCTGAATATTTTCAATTCTGAAACGCGAGAAACTAAACGATCCTTTCTTCAGTTCAAGGAAAGCGGTATGGAGAAGTTTGATGTATGATTGGAGTTCTGCCACGTCAGAAATCAAAGCCAGACAATATAGAAATTGCTTACATTTACTGGGTTCCATCTAAAGGACTGTTTCGATTGCTGATTAATACAATAAAAAAAGTTGTCGAAGGATACGGCATATATGATTTTACCTTCATAACATCTTATTCGCATCGTTGTAGAATGCAAGAGGTAAAATGATGTATGACATATTTTCAGGGGAATCTTTTTGGGAGGGGTCAAATTCATACAAGAAAATAACAATCCTCAATTTCTAAATATTTAGCTGTCCTTGCTGTTTAAGTTCTTTGTTTTGGAAAAATATGTAACATTTTTGTGGGTGTCTGCTAGTTTAGTTGGCAGGATATTTGGAAGTTATTTGAAAAGGTTTGAAACTACATGTTGTCTACTTCATCTTTGTGTTTTGCATTCACTATTCTATTAAAAAATTTCTCCATTCTATTTTGGCCCCACTATTTCCTTTCATTTTCATTGGATGTTTTTTGCGAACATGACTTGCATGTATTACCCTTATAGTCTATCTTTAAATAGGAGTGAATAAAAAACAAAGAGGCAGAGTTGGGGTGCAACTTTTCTACACTGATGTCCTTGGCTGTTGCTTCAAGCTGCATAGATTTTGGCTTTGTATCACAATTTGAGAATCTTATGTTGCTTCAACTGCACGCTTTTAATATGTTGACATTAAGAGAGAGAGAGAGAAGGAGAGAATGAGAGAGAGAAAGAGCTCAATAATTTATGTGATTGTATATCTGATCTGTTCTTTTTTACATAAATGGTATTTCTATAATTATTCCAGTCTATTTTTGATAGTTGAGGCTTTGTGCATAACTTCATATTTTTGTATCACAGATCAGCTGTAGTAAAATTTTCAAGATGAATCTAGTTGACACGAATGCATTTGGATCCATGCAAATGGATTATCTGTACTTTGCATATCTTTGCTTTGTTTTGTAATCCCTAACCTTGCTTATGTAGTGCCGTAAGCTGATGATGGATGGAGAGAAGAGAGAGTTTGTCTGTGGTGGCCTTTTTTATGTATCCAGGGAGTCGCCAACATTTTATTTAACTTTAGTATTATAAGAGGATTAAGATTAAGAAATGCTGCTTTTATATAAATATACCTTTCAACTATTTAATTTATGTGGCTTTAACTTCATTATGCTTACATTCTTTGTCACTGTATTAGGAGGAACTCCTCGTGGACCTCACTGAGCGGAGCAGTCGGGCACCAAACAACTAGGGGTCTTGGAAAAAATATTATATTAGGAGTCCTGATGCAGTTTTGACTCCAATTACAATGCGCCACGTGTACGGTCTGACCTGAGTGCGTATGAAAAACTGAATAGTTTAATGCATTGTGGGGCCGAACCGTACACGTAGCGCATTGTGATTGAAGTCCTGATGCAGTTTTAAATCAAGACTTTTGAAGTAATATTTTTCTTTAAAAGGCATGAAACAGAGGACACTCTGCATGGAGCATCTTCAGAAGAGATCAGAGGTTCTCACATCGTCACTGCTAATGATTATCAAAATGAGAAAATCTGAGGAGATATTACCGCACCTTTCCTTCATTCTTTTATATGCTTTCCCAATCCAAGGATTGAGCAATTATCNATGCTTTCCCAATCCAAGGATTGATCTTTGATAAGAGCAATTATTGTCACACCTCCAAAATCAACAGTTATATGTTCCTTTTCATATGATGCTTTATACATTTCAGGCATATTATACTGCGTCAGATGTTATAACATCCCCTTTTATGGTGCATTTTATAAATGAACGGAGCATAATAAACTAGATCGCAGTGCAATATACTGCTGTCAATAATGCTTGAAGCATATTGGTCAATTCAAAACATTAATTTCTAGTAGATTTATTAGGTGAATTATCAATCCGTTAGGAATTTTGAGTTGATTTCTCAATTCTATCCATGCTCAACAAGTGATTATCTATATATATATATATATATATTATACGAGTGATGCATCAATATTAAAAGTCATTGGTGGACTTCCATTGGCCTCTCCCACATGGGTCGACGCCATCAAGTGATACTTCGATAGATTGCCTTGAGTAGATTAAATAAAAAATGTGTGTGGGTGCAAATAATAAATGAAAGAAAATCCGTAAACGGGATCACCATTAAGTACATTTGTATCGGTCATACAACATAACATCGATTAACATGCAAAAAGAAAAAGAGAACAAAAGAGATGCTACTACATCCGTCTTTCTCGTATAACATAATGCAAATAAAGATGTAGAAACAAAGAAAATAAAAGTGGAGTGGTACTCGACATTAATGTTCACTCCCTCGTCGTCATTAAAAAACACATTATTTAGCTCGCTCTCGATATCCACACTGTTATAATCTGAATGAGGGCCCTCTGAAGTCTGACTGGGGGTAAATCCTTTCATGAAAACCTCAATTTGACGCTGCACTGCTCAGCCCTACTTCAAGAAGTCTCGAAGGAGTCCTTCCTCGATGAAGCTTCTCTGTTTCTTTTTCAACTTAGCGTAAAGTACCTGGTTGCAATCCTCCTAAACGCGATCCTAAAGGATGGTCTTAAACTCAATCGAGTTCCTAAAATTCTCGATTGCTCTCTGCTTAACCCCGACAACGTCGACTTCCTTCTCAGATCTCAAATTCTGGATCTCTTCATCTGCGGTTGACACCTTCAACCATAGAAAATTTAAACTCTTGTTACTTTGACCAAGATCGGCTTGTGTCTCCACCAATGCCTCATGAGTGCTCTTTAGATTCTGACGCCGCAACGAGAAGGAAGTTGGCATCGTAGATAGCTTTGTCCTAAACTTTGCCAGTTGAGGTTCCAAGCCTGCTTCTCTTTAGCTCCAAAATCATGTTGGGGCCTGTATTTGCCCTAGAGATACTTGTTCTTGATGAACTCGGAGTTTCAATTTCTCAAAGCAAGGTCATTGCCTACCTGGAGTTCCATTATTTTATTCATCTAGAAAAATGGTTTGATGCTAAGAAAAATGAAAGGATTATGCAATAATAAAAGATTAAAAAACTCACAAAATCTTCAACATCCCAGAGCCTGATGCATGCATGAGGCAACATGTTCTCTGGGATATGAATCTTCAAAAGATCGGGCAAAGGATTACTTGCATTTTTGCTCCTCTTACACTACTTTTGAGGAAGTATCTCACAATCGCTGTTCGGTAGGAGCCGCTTCAGGGGTGCTGCAGGAGTTGACTCCAGGTGTTTCTTCTTAGATTTCATATTCACTACAAAAAATCACTTAGGATGGATGGAGAGCCACCTTCAATAAGTATTTTTCACTCACAAAGCCGTAGGCGTATTACACCTCGAACTGATAACTATTGAAATCATTGTGTAATCGTAAGGAGTTCCTTTGAAGCGATGTGCTGTATGACCTGAATACAATGAAAAATGTGTAAGGTCCACTACACCAACGCCATGTAGTGTCAAATAAGCAAGGATTCTCACATTATGGACGGATGTGGACAATGCAGTTAGTTTATGAAACTAATATTAGATCTTAGAAAAAGGGTATACTCAACAGATAAATTAATGAAATTAATAGATATAATGGTTCATAGGAAAACAAATATCTTATGAAAAGGCTAAGGAGATTGATAATTTAGGTTTTAAACTAGTATTCAGATAGGAGTCACTCTAGAAATGGTGTAGGTGTAATTACAGATAAGAGTTTGAAAGATAATGTTGATAAAATTATAGCCCTAATGTTTGTTGTTTATAATAAAATTTTTAATGTTATAAGTGCTTATGAGCCCCAAGTAGTTTTGGTTATATGTTCAAAAGAAAAATTTTAGAATGNGAATTCTTGATTTCTCTTGCTAGATGTACTGCCTTTGGCATTGCGATTAATTTGAGATTCTGCTTTATATGGTAAATTCATGGTTTGGAAAAGAGACAAAACATAATTTAATTTAAGCTTATCCTANGAATTCTTGATTTCTCTTGCTAGATGTACTGCCTTTGGCATTGCGATTAATTTGAGATTCTGCTTTATATGGCAAATTCATGGTTTGGAAAAGAGACAAAACATAATTTAATTTAAGCTTATCCTAATTGCATCCTTGAGCACCTCAATGTATCTCACAACGGATTAATTAGCTGAATCATTGATATTATTTGGACCATTGAGATGATAAAATTCTTTTGTATAATCGTTGATCAGATTCCCTGTGAGTAGTTTTGATGCTTTAAATATATAATTTGTTCAAAGTCGGTTAAAAATGTCCCTGTAGGAGGCCGCTTCATTTGGAACTGACTAAGTCTCGTTTATGAATTTGGAGTAGCTGCATCTACCAAGCAGCAGCCCTTCCTTACAATCTACATGCAACATATTTGACTTGCCTCTCTGGCAGAGTTTCCATATATTCAAAAAAAGTTTAAATCAATTGTTCCCAATTAAAAAATC
>JXCR01058023.1:87207-196324 GCA_002079205.1 Phalaenopsis hybrid cultivar | reverse complement strand
GGAGAAGAAGTTGTCTATAGAAGAAGTGGTGTTACAAATGAGAAATCAATTACAAAGTCAAAAAGCTACAGGAAATATGAGAATCAACTAGGGTAAATAAAAAATTCATTAAATAATAGATCCCAAGGAACACCTCCTAGTAATATTGAATCAAACCTAAAAGATGAAAATATAGAGCAAGTAAAAGCCGTTCAACTTAGAAGCGGAAGAGAATTGGAAGGTAGGGTTCAAAAAGAAATTGAAGTTGAGAGAGAAGAAATTGAAGAATCTAAAGAGGATGCTCGAAAAGATCCTAAAAGACCTATTTCTCCACTAAAAACTAATTTGGAAAAACCACCACCTCCATTTCCTCAGAGACTTCGTTAGAAGAAGTTGGATAACCAATTTTCAAAATTTATGGAAATATTTAAGAAGCTTACAATTAATATTCCATTTGCTGAAGCCTTAGAACAAATGCCAAGTTATGTAAAGTTTATGAAGGATATTTCAACAAGAAAGGGAAGTTTAAAGATAATGAGACTATTGAACTTAGTGAGGATTGCAGTGCTATAATTCAGAAAAAAACTTCCTGAAAAGCTTAAAGATCCTGGTAGCTTTACAATTCCATGTGCAATAGGAGACAGATTTTATGGGAAAGCTTTATGTGATTTAGGTGCAAGCATTAACCTTATGCCATTATCAATATTCAAAAGAATAGGATTAGGAGAAAAAACCTGTACTACAGTAACTCTACAGCTAGCAGAACATTCAATAACATACCCTAAAGGAGTTATAGAAGATGTCATAGTGAAAGTAGATCAATTTATCTTTCCTATTTATTTCATTGTGCTAGATATTTAGGAATATAAAGAGATACTTATCAATTTGGGGAGAACTTCCTAGCCACAGGAAGAGCAATGATAGATGAGCAGAAAAGAGAATTAACAATGCACGTCAATGATCAAACTGTTACTTTCAATATTTCAAGCTCAATGAAATATCCTACAAAAGGTAAAGATTATGAATGTTCTAGGATGAATGTTATAAGATATCTAAGTGAATGCCATTTCAAAACTACTTATGAAGAAAAATCTAAAGAAAAAGATTTAGAAAACGAGTAAGAAGAAGAATTAGATCGATGTGAAGAACTTTTTAAGGAAGATTCAAACTATGTTCAAGAAAGTTTTGAAATTTTGGACACGATAGATAAAGATAAATCATTTTGTCCATCAATTGAAAAACCTCCAGAATTTGAGTTGAAGTTACTTCCTGAAAATTTAAAATATACCTTTTTAGGAGATTCCTTTACTTTACCAGTTATAATTTCCTCAAAATTAACGATGGAAGAAGAAGAAAGGTTGATGAAAATTTTGAATATTTTTAAGAAAGCCTTTGGATGGACAATTGCTGATATTAAAGGAATCAGTCCTTCAATTTGTTTGCAAAGAATTCATATAGAAGAAAACTGCAAACTAAGGCATGATCCTCAAAGGAGACTGAATCCTGTTATTAAAGAAGTTGCTAAGAAAAAAAATTTAAAGTGGTTAGATGTTAGAATTATCTACCCTATTTCAGATAGTGCATGGGTTAGTCCAATTCACTGCGTTCTTAAGAAAGGAGGAGTAACTGTAATTGCAAATGAACATGATGAATTAATACCTACTAGATAAGTTACAGGGTGGTGAATATGCATTGATTATAGAAAATTAAATCTTGCCACTAGGAAAGATCATTTTTAATTACCCTTTCTAGATCAAATGCTGGATAAACTAGCTGGGCATAAATACTTTTGTTTTCTAGATGTATATAATGGTTATCACCAAATATAAATATCTTCTAAGGATCAAGAGAAAACCACTATTACCAGTCCTTATGGTACTTTTGCTTTTAGAAGGATGCTCTTTGGTTTATGTAATTCCCCTGTTACATTTCACAGATGTATGATGGTAATTTCTTGTGATTTAATTGAAAAAGGGATTGAAGTATTCATGGATAACTTTTCAATTTTTGGAACTTCATTTGACCCATGTTTAGAACATTTATCTAAAGTTCTTAAGCGCTGTGAAGAAATAAAATTAGTCCTTAATTGAGAAAAATGCCAATTTATGGTAGCAGGAGGAATTTTATTAGGTCAACAAATATAAGAAAATGGTATGGAAGTATATCCTACTAAAATTTAAGTGATCGCTAATTTACCTTATGCAACAAATGTAAGGGAATATAGGAGTTTTTTAGGACATACTGGATTCTATAGGCGATATATTAAAGACTTTTCAAAGATTGCTAAGGCTTTATGCCATTTACTGGAGAAAGATCCAATTTTCAATTTTGATAAGGAATACATAAAAGCTCTTAATTTATTAAAATAAAAATTAATCATTGCACCAATTATAGTTTCACCAAACTAATAAAAATCTTTTGAATTGATGTGTGATGCTAGTGATTATGCTATAGGAGCTGTTTTAGGAAAAATATATGATGAAATTTTCAAAGTAATTTACTATGCTAGTAAAACTCTTAATGAAACTCAAATCAATTATACAACAGCTGAAAAAGAGCTATTAGCAATTGTATATGCTTTTGATGAATTTAGATCATATTTAATTAGAACTCATTGTGTAGTGCATACAAATCATTTTGCTATTAAGTTCTTAATGAAAAAGAAGGATGATAATCCTAGACTTATAGGATAGATTCTTTTTTCGCAAGAATTTAATTTTGAAATAATAGATCGAAAGGGTACTTAAAATCAAATTTTTGATCATTTGTCCAGGCTTGAGTTAAAAAAACCACTCTGTTTTGAAAATGAAATTAATGAACATTTTCCAGATGAAAAATTTTTCACTATTAACGAGTGGCATGTTCTGTGGTATGCCGACATTGTGAACTTTATTGTTAGCGATTTTATACCCTATGGAATGACATACCAACAAAAGAGAAAATTCATTTCTGAAGCTAAGACTTATTTTCGGGATGACCCATTTTTATATAAAAAAGGAAATGATCTAATTATTCGAAGATGTGTACCATTAGAAGAAACGTATGAAATTATCCAAAAAAGTCGTAATTCTGAATTTGGGGGACATTTTAGTGTTGATAAAATAACATACATAATTTTACAATCTGAATTCTATTGACCTACAATTTTAGAGATGTTAATGCTTATATCAAAACTTGTGATAGATGTCAATGAGTAGGAAATATTTCCAGAAGAAATGAGATGTCGCTCAATTATATGCTAGAAGTTAAAATATTTGATGTTTGGGGATTAGATTTCATGGGACCATTTATACCATCTTTTGGAAATTTATATATTCTGTTAGCAGTGGACTATGTATCCAAATGGCTAGAAGATGTTGCTTTACCTCGATGTGATGCTCAAAGTGTTGCAAAATTTTTGAAAATGAACATATTTTGTAGATTTGGGATGCCGGGACTTATCATTACTGATGGATAAGTCATTTAAAAAATGCCATAATAGAGAAGTTATTAAAGGAATATCATATAAATCATAGGATTGCTACTGCTTATCATCTTTAGACAAGTGGTTTGGCTGAATTATCCAATGGAGAATTAAAAGAGTTTTGGAAAAATTTGTGAATCCAACAAAATTGGATTGGTCACTCAAACTTGACTATCCTTAGTGGGCTTATCGGACTGCATACAAAACTCCTATAGGAATGTCCTCATATAAGTTATTATTTGGGAAAGCTTGTCACTTACCAGTTGAACTTGAACATAAAGCATATTGGGTGATTAAAGAGTTCAATTATAATTTGAAAGATGCTGGTGAGAAAAGGTTGCAATTAAATGTGCTTGAAGAGATAAGGAATGATCTTATGATAGTGCCAAGATTTATAAAGATAAGATGAAGATGTGGCATGATCGAAGGATTCTTACTAAAAATATTTAGCTTGGGAAACAAGTTTTTCTATATAATGCAATGTTAAGATTATTTCCATGCAAACTTAAGTCCAGGTGGATGGGCCCATTTGTTGTGATAAAAGTTTATCCTTATGGAGCTGTGAATATTAAAGATCCTAAGTCTGAGAAAATATTTAAAGTTAATGGACATAGACTGAAACCTTATTTATAAGGATTGGCATAAAATTAATGATGGAATGATGTTGGGTCAACCAGAATAAGCACTAATTACATCGGGCTGGCGACGTAAAACCAAGCACGTTGTGGGAGGCAACCCATAGTTATCAGTGTGTTTTTATTTTGATTGTTGTTTTGTGTGTGATTAAGAAAATTAGGGTAGTATTTTTGAAACTATTATGTGTTAGTAAAGATTTTAAGACTTTATTTAGTGACTAAGACATGTTAGAATAAGAATTTGGATGTTAAGTTGACTAGTGCAAAAATATGCACTACGCTTAAGCGCCAGGTCTGGTGCTTAAGCGCGATAGTTTAAACACATGTGCAAAATTAATATTATAGAAGGTTTAACTACCAATTAGTTTGTAAAAACGTGCCAAACAGTTTCTAAATGTGTTTAGGAGTTATTGAAAGGATTTAGGCCTATAAATTGAAGGGTTTTGTGAAGGAATTTCACCCTAGATCATTTTTAGCCCTAAAAGTCTAAGTGAAAGTGAGATTTAGAGAAAATTTCTTCATGGGAGAAGGAATTGAAAAAAAAAGGAAGAAACCATGAGGAAAAGGTTCATTAGTCAAATGACACAAGAGATGTATAACAATTTCTTAGCCGTTAATATTGAAGGGATATCATAGAAGATCAACAAAATGAAAAATACTATGGCTTTATTGGAGACCAAAGTACTTGAGTTGCATGCACATATAGAGCATATTGGATGGCAATTGAAGATGCAATTTAGCCACACAAGTTATATATAAGAAGCAGATAACGCGATGTTCATAAAGAGAAGTGGATTGAAGAAGATAGTATCAGAGCTCGTCAACACCGTCCGTTTTATCAACTTTATATTCCTGGAGAGACTAATGATGGATAGGAATTTGTTCCTTCAAAAGAAGAATTGAATTAAGTTTAGTGTTAAAAGTTGTTGTTTTCAAGTGGTTTAGTGTTTAAGTCTTGTTTTTAATATTTATGACTTCTTTATGTGTAATGACTATTGTGTATTTGTATTTAGAAAAATTTTCTCATCCAAGACTATTTGGAGTTAGAATTAAGTGTTTAAAAGTATTTTCACTTGTTTGTGAATTAATATAAGTTTTTTTGTGTGAAAATTTGTGTTATTTTTAGCCTCAATTTGAAATAGTTATTATAGAGAGTTTTGAGAGAGGAGAGTTATAGGAAGTTGAAAATAGACTTTTAAGTGCTATGAGACCATTTAGGGGTGGTTTACTTAGGCAAATAGTGCATTTTACTTTAATTTAAAAATTTTTAAAATCGTGCACTGGCACCTAAGCACCACATCTCGCACTTAAGCGCGAGCCAACCAGAGAGGCAGGGGCCTAAGCACCACTTACCCGCGCTTAAGCTCCGGTTCATGAAAACTAGTTCGCAAACGGTTAAAAGTGAAATTTTGGCCCAAAATCACCATTTTTACGCCTCCCGTCACCTTCAACCTCTCAGAATCGCGATTTTAAAAGGCTTGGGCACATCTAAAGTGAAGATTTCTTGGTGGAAATAAGTGAAATTTTCTAGATCTAAGTTCCTTGAGGTAGGAACTTTACTTCTATGCAAAAATTTTGGATGTTCACCATGTATTTTGAGCACATTTGGCAAAATTCAAAAATTCACGATTCATCGTGAAAAATGAGAAAAAGATCTATAAAAATTGTATGGGAAGTGTAGATTAAACTTTGAAAGTTTAGTTTAGTAATTTAGACTTGATTTTTAAATTTTTTTTTGGAATTTATAAAATTTGTAGAATGACACCAAGAATGAAGAGGAGTAAAAGAAAGAGCCCTTTCGATTCGAGTAAATTTATTAGTTCGAAGGCTCAGGATTGGTATAGTTATGCGTTGCAATCACAGAAACTAATTCAGGAGCTATGTTTTAGGAATCTAGGTGGAGACGTAGAGGATTTGATTGTTCGCTGATAGTGGGAATGATTCTGCTGTTTCTCTACTGTGGCTTTATTTCTGTTATTATGGAGTTCTATGCAAACCTCCCTGAGGCTGAAGTCAATAGAGTCATGATTTAAGGAAAGTTGGTGCCTTTTTCACTGGAGGTAATCAACTTGTTGTATCATCTGCCACCTATACGTTATGTTTTTATGCAAATTATAGTCCGACTGAAGCGGAGTTAGACAAGATTATTTCTTACTTGACTATTGGGAGTGGACTTTGGAAGATCACTAATGAGAGGAGTGTCAACTTCCCAACTTTAAAGTTATGTGCACCTTCAAAGGCCTGACAATATTTTATTTCTGCTCGTCTGCTACCAACAAATCATCTCAGTGAAGTGACCAGAGAGAGTGACGTTAAATTTTTGTATCCAGGATGGAAAGCTCATCAACATAGGAGCTTTAATTTGCCAGACTATCATCAGTTCTGCCACTACCGTTACTACTGCAGGTCTAAGATTTACTTCCTTGATCCTTTCTTTGTGTGAGTAGGCTGGAGTTAAATATGATAGCTGGGAGGAAGTGTTGTTACCTCTAAAGCCCATCACTAAGGTGAATGTGAAGACTTATTCTGAGCATTCTATTTTTGGTTGGAGAGGAGGATTTTCTAGGAGTTATGGAAGAAGACGTCTGCTGCTTCTACCTTTGTTGCTTCTTCAGCTAGACCATCGACCTCACGTGCTTCTACATCAAGAGGTGAGTCTACTGAGACCCAAGATCAATTATTGCAGAGGATGATGGATAATTTTAATTTTACCACTGATAGGGTACAAAATTTAGAGCATTTTGTAACGCATACTGATAGGTATAATAGGAGAAAAAGTGATTATGAAGAGAAATTTTACTCATCTTCGGAGACCCTCATTAGGGGTAACCAAGGAGTGCAATTTCTTCCATATCCTAGATACCTTGATTATGAGCCTGCAAAAGTTTGGGATAGCGGTGATTCAGACTATGAAGAATAGAACTAAGAGATTTATTTTAATATTATAATATGATATGAACTATGTGGTCCGAGCTTGTTTCTTAGCCATCTATTTATTTTAATATTATTTCAATGATCAAAGCAACTTGGCTGGTCTGTATGACCTTGGTTTTTCTGGTCCAAAATTTACCTGGAGGAGGGGTCAACTTTGGGAAAGGTTAGATAGAATTTTTGTGAATTCCATGTGGCTTAGTGAGTTCATTCACACTTCTGTGCAGCATCTCAGCATGACAGGATTAGATCATAGACCACTACTTATAAAAATTTCTGCATCAAATGTTAAGCACAAGCCAAGTTTTAGATACCTCAACATGTGGTCTTCCCACAAAGACTTCCTTAATCAAGTCTCATTGGTTTGGAGAGATTGTCACCATTCCAACCCTATGATTAAGTTATGGCAACTACAAAAGAAGTTAGGCAGACATTTATCTAACTGTAATTGAAAAACAGTGGGAGACATCAACTTAAATGTAGTGGAGGCTGAAAAGTGTTGCTAATTTGGAAGCTGAATTAGAGATTAACCTTGATGTGGAGAAGGATCTATTGATTGCAAATGAAAATTTGATGAACGCCATCTGTATGCAGGAGAATTTCTTTGCCCAAAAGGCTGCTAAGACCAGATTTTGTGAAGGGGATAGGAACTCAAAATATTTTCATGCCTGGATCAAGTTTAGAGGAAAGTGCAACACAATACATAAGATTAAGGAGACTGATGGCAAGTGGCTCCATTCTGAAGATTTGATTGCTGCCAGTGTTGTTAACTACTACCAAACACTCTTTAAACAACCTTCTGCTCTTAGGCCCTCCATCCAGCATGAGTTGTTTTGTAGGGATGAGAACTTCATGAGGGGACTGGATCTGACATCTATTCCTGGGGAGGAGCAAATTTGGTCTGCTCTGGCTTCCATTGATAGCTCCAAAGTTGCTGGTCCTGACGGATTTTTTGCTGATTTCTATAAGAAATCATGGAAGATCATTAAAGATGATATTATAAAGGCTGTCCAAGGTTTCTTCAGAGGTTTGGATCTTCCCGACTATTTTAAATGCTCCAACATAATTCTAATTCACAAATCTTTTTCTGCTATCTCTTGGGATCCTTTCAGGCCCATCAACCTCACAAATGTGATATCTAAAATGATTAGTAAAGTGATCTCAAACAGACTCCAACCCCTCCTTCCCAAGCTTATTTGTGAGAACCAGTCAGCTTTCATTAAAGGGAGAAGCATTGTAGAGAATGTTCTGCTTGCCCAAGAACTGGTGTTGGATTTGAACAAGCAATGCAAAGGGGGGAGCCTAATAATGAAATTGGATATTAGGAAGGCATATGACACCATCAACTGGGATTTCATTGGGAAGTGTTGTATGCTAAGGGATTTAATGAACAATTTATCTTGCTGATACATAGATGGCTAAGAAATAACTCTCAATTTGTGTTTATAAATGAAAATCTCATGGTTTCTTCACCTCATCTAGAGGAATCAAGCAAGGTGACCCACTGTCTCCAACTATCTTCATCATTGCTTTTGATTTCTTCTCTAAAATGTTGAATCAGCTCACGGTTTCATCCCCACATACACTCTACAATCATAGATCTAACATTGTTGTGAATCATTTAGCATTTGCTGATGATGTTATTATCTTTGCCAAAGAAACCAAACCAGTTGTTAAATTGGTTCTTCAATGCCTGGAGAAGCTCCAACAATGTTCTGGTATGCAATTCCATACTAAGAAATGTCTTTTGGTGTTTAGCAAAAAAGTTAAACCTGAAATTAAGCATTGAACTACTGACCTTAGTGGCTTCAAGACCATCTCTCTGCCTTTAAAATACCTAGGTACTTTGCTTGTGAAGGGGAAAACAAGACAAGTTCAATTTGATGACTGTATCACCAAAATTCAGGATAAACTAAACTGCTGGGCAAATTCATTCCTTTCCAATAGGGGTAGAGTTACTCTTCTAAATTGTGTCTTGACAGCTCTTCCATCCTATATCTACCAGGTTTCTGTAATGAAAAAGTCAACACCGTTAACTCTAGAAAGAATGTTTAATAGATTTTTGTGGGCAGGTTAAAGGAAGCAAATGCATTAGACCAGCTGGCAAAAGCTGTGTGGAAGCACTAGTGCTGGTGGGCTGGGTTTCAAAAGCCTCATACAGATCTCTCAAATCAATTTTTGTAAGCTTTGGTTGATGTTCAGAGCTCAGAGTTCTCTTTGGGCTAAATTTTTGAAGGGGAAATACTGTAGAGAGGTGCACCCCTCCCTTGTTAATAAAAGACTTGGGGATTCCAGGGCCTGGACCAATATGCTAAAAGTAAGATCTCAAGCTGAAAACCTATTCATCTGGAAAATTGGAGAGGGCAAGCTTAATATTTGGCTGGATAATTGGATTGGTGAGGGTTTAATCAACACTTCATATAACCCTCAATTTAATCCTGCAACTCAGGTGGCTGAATTATGGTTCAATGGTGGTTGGAATCAGCAAGCTTTATAGAATATACAGGATAACAAAACTTTACAGAAGGTTGTGAAAAGCAGCATTGATAGAGAAAGTAAAGTTATCCTGATTGTGAAAAGAAGGTGTCCCAGTCTTTATCTGCAGCCATTGCTAACTTCTGTTTTCCTCAACGTAGACTCAGCTGGAGTAAATGTGTGTGGAATAAATTCCTATCCCCTTCAATGTCATTTTTCTCTTGGAGATTACTCCATGGCTTTCTACCCACAGATGATATACTGAAGTTAAAAGGTTTGAGATGTGGGTTATGTAAATCCCATGAGGAAACTATTAAGCACTTATTTTTCCAATGTTCCACAGTTAAACAGGATTGGAACTGTTTAATTCCCAAACTGAAGTTAGAAACTGTTCAATTGTCCTGGAATGATTTCTCCCTCAGCTGGAAGGATTGGCAGGACCAAGACTTACCCCCAATTCCTTGTATAACTGCGTGGTTTATATGGATAGCTAGGAAAAAGATTAAATATGAAGACATTTGGGTGGCAGCTGCTACCATTGCTACCAACTTCATCAGTTACCTACAGAAATTATATTTTCATGGGAAGCTTCCTGATATCCTTCACAGTACATCCCATAGTCTTCTCAGAAAAATCAAGTATGCACTCATCCATTGGATTCCTCCACCAAAGGGGGGAATTAAAGTTAACACAGATGGTAGCTGTTCTAATTCTTTTGCTGGTATTGGAGAGGTGTTCAGAAATAATAATGGAAAGTGTTTACTCTACTTTCATTCTCCTGTTATTGCTAGGGACCCTCTGGAAGCTGAAACAGTGGCTATTTTTTGGGCTATGTTTATGGCCCAAAAGTGTAGCTTCACCTCACTTATCTTAGAATCTGACTCCAGGGTCCTTATTGATATTACTGAAAGGAGGTTACCTACTCCTTGGCACCTGTTGCAGTGGATTGAAATGATTCACTCCTTGGGAGAGGGTATCAGATCCTCATACTCCCATATATTGAGAGAAGGTAATAGGCCTGCCAATTGGCTAGCTAAGGTTGGCCTTCATTCTTAGCTCCCTGGGGTAGGCACTTCTACAAACCCCCAATTAGAGTTACTGTTTAAAAGAGACATTGTTGCTCTTCCTTTCAATAAGAGTTTTTTCTGTTTAAAGTTTTTGGGAAGGGACTTTTATGCTCCCTTCTCTTGTACCCACCTTTTCCTGTTTAATGAAGTAGGAGCCATTGCCTCGTTTTATTAAAAAAAAAACTTGTGGTCCGAGCTTGCTACATTTGCATATGAGTGTTGGTTTGCACTATGTGATGTGGTTTGTACTTTTATGTTTAAGTGAGAATTGTGATGTGATGTGTTTTAATGTTTTGGACCTGAGACATGTATGTATGTTTACTTGTTTAGATATTGTGATGTGTGAGACTTTTATTTTTAAATGTATTGTAATGTTTTTGTTAGTTAGTAGTTTGTTTTAAAACTCTAGGGAAGTAACTATTGTGAGTTTTTTGATTTATTTAGTTTAGAACTTAACTTAATTCTATGTCTTTTGTAAACTTGAAAATCTTGCTAACTTAGTCCTTAAATTTGAAACTTAGGAAACTGCTACCCTGTATTTTTCTTTTATCATGTTAGTGTGTTTGTTTTTATGTTGAGATTGTGAAGTCAAGTTAGTGTGTTAGTTTGCTTTTATGTTTATACCCACTGTTTATAAGTCTATTGAATCTCTACATGTTAAATTGAAATGAAAATATTAGAAAATTTGATCAAAATTAATTTTACTCATGTTTTTAGTTTTATACTTGTATCATTAGGGTATAAAGATTCTTGTAAGCATGTTATTCTTATTTTCGTTCCTACTTATATATATTTGATGCTAAATTTTTTAGTCTAATAAATAATTAAGTTTGAGGGGGGGATGAAAAATATTTTCAAAACTTTAATTTTATTTGTTCGCAAATGCAATACAAGTGAATTTGATTTGAAAAGAAAAATTGATCATGTATATGAAGTTATATTAGCGAAGTAAATTTTAATTTTAGAAATGAGTAATAGAATTTAGTTGAAATTTTGAGCATTGAAAAAAAAAACTTTAATGTAAAAGTTTTTAGTGTAGAAAATGATTAATATAAGTAACTATCTTTAATAAGAAACATTGTATTTTTGAAAATTTTAGAAATTTAGAATTTATTTTTAATTCTTAAATTTCTTTTATTAAAGATAATTTTCAAAGCTATTATTATATTTATAAGTAAAAGTGGTGTATCAAAAGTTTGCTATAGAAAAGGAAAAGTAAGATTCAAAACTATTAAAGGCCTATCCAGATATAGTAATCCTTGCCTAAAAAGAAAAAAAAAAGAAGAAAAATATATTGTGTTTTTTGACACATTTTTAGGCCAATTTTTGAGATATTACACTTTAATGGAAGATATTTTTGTGTTTTTTTCTTTCAGTTACCAGTTAAAGGANGAAGTTATATTAGGGAAGTAAAATTTGATTTTAGAAATGAGTAAGAGAATTTAGTTGAAATTTTGAGTACTGAATAAAAACTTTAAGATAAAAGTTTTTAGTGTAGAAAATGATTAATATAAGTAACTATCTTAGTAAGAAACATTTGTATTTTTTGAAAATTTTAGAAATTTAGACTTTTATTTTTTAATACTTAAATTTCTTTTATTAAAAATAATTTTCAAAGCTATTATTATATTTATAAGAAAAAGTTTTGTATCAAGACTTTGCTTTAGGAAAAGATCAGTAGAATTCAAAATTATTTAAAGGCCTATCCAGATATAGTAATCCTTGCCTAAAAAGAAAAGAAAAGAAAAAGAGAAAAAAGAAAAAAAAAAGAAGAGAAAAAGAAAAAAAAAAGAGAAAAAGAAAAAGAAAAAAAACGTAAGGGAGGAGAAGCATGAGGAATAGTGCCTTATCAAAAATAGGGTCTAAATTTGATTTTTTTAAAGTATAAGACTTGAGAAAATCTTAAGCTTATAGATATAATATAGAAAGTAAAAGTAAAATTATTCTTAATAAAAATTTTTAAGTGGAGATAATAAAAGAACTAAATTCTAAATTTGGAACACTTATAATATTTTTGAATTAGATAGGAACTTATATTTTCATCTTTCTTAATAATTAAAATTTCTAAACTTTAAGTTGGTCTCTTTTACTGAATTTTTTTTGTAAATTGGACTACTATATTTCTAAATCTAAATTTTAGTAACTCCTAAAGAAACTCATATACATATCATACAATTTTTTGGTTTTTAAAGATTAGTGTCACTTGAGTTTGATATACCTTTTAAAGATTGAAGTGTCACTTGAGGATAAGTAACATTTTAAGTTTGGGGGATTTTGATACGCGTAAAATATATAACGTTTTTAGACACATTTTTATACCTATTTTTGAGATATTTCACTTTATTGGAAGGTATTTTTGTGTTTTTCTTTTAGGTACAGGTAAAAAGGTGAAAAATGCTTAAGGGAGTGAAAAAAGATCAAATTTGGAGAAAATAGGTGAAAAATGTGCAAAAGTGTTTTGGCGCCTAAGTGCTAGATCCGGCGCTTAAGTGCCAGGTAAACAGAGAAGGCCACGCCTAAGCGCTAGAGGCCCCGTGCTTAAGCGCCAGTGACAATTATTAGATGAGTAAATTCAGTTTTTGTAAATTTTGAAGATGTTTTTGAGGCACATATTGGCTTAATAGGTGGTTACAACCATCATGGATGAAAATTATTGCGAAAGGATGCATCTACTAGAGAAATACATCGAATCAAGACACATTTTGAAGAAATACCAAGGCACCTTTTGTAGAATTATGAAAGAAAGAAGATTGGGACTTTGAAAGAGGTCCTGAAAGTACTGGAAAAGTTTTGAAAGTTAAAAAATTGGTGAGGTAGTTGGAGAAATTTTCAGGCACCACATATTTATCCTTTTTTTATTTCTAGTTTTATATTGAGAGTGTTGTAAAAGAGAAGAGATTCAAAGGAACTTCAAGAGTTTGGTGGAGGACTTGAGATAATTTTTTATCTTTTGTTTTAGACTACTTTTGGTCTAATTGAAACTTGTTGTTGGTTTGACAAAGATTTCCACTTTTAAACTAAAGTGTGGTTTTATTTTCTCCATGGATTTTGAGTAGTTTTCTTTATCTTTCTTCTTAAAATGATAAGTAATTAAGTGTTGGATGGAAGTTGTGGAGAGTATTGATCTTTAATGTTGGAAGTTGTGATGATTTAAATCCATGTACTTCATTTACTTCTTGATTTGGCCAATCCAGATGTTAAAATTTGTTGTGAGAACATTTAAGAACTGGGATGGTATTGTCTCAGTCAACAATTGGAAAGAATCACATGAGGTTGTCTGAATGAGAATGTAGTTCATATGATTGAGTGTAAATAAATAGGAAAATATTCATTGAAGGGTGCAGAGTTAGAGCACTTTAAAGTGATAGGTTAAAAGCCCCAACCTGGTTTATTATTTTAGGTTTTGATACGAGATGTTAGCCCCCAGGTGTAGGGAATTGAGAGTACTCTAGTGTGATAGCTAATATCTTTGCTGCCTAGCCAGTATTCAGAACTATTCAAACTTTAAATTAGCTAATATTCCTTATAACATCTCTAGTAAGGGTAAAGAATATTATTGCTACTATTTGGCCTAATAGAATATGCATACATCCACAACAGAATTCCTATACTTATTACTGATATATGATAAGGAGAAAGATATTTTCATTTTTAGTGCTTTTCTTCTTCAAAAACTCAAGTTTTCTTTTTAAGTTTGTATCCTTTTTGTCAAAATATTAAAATTAACAAAATTAATTAAACTTTATTTACTGAGAAAATTTCCTTAGTTTAAATAATTATCTTTTTAAAAGTAGAAAGTTTTCCAAAAAGTGCATATTGCATATCTTTCATGTGGGTTCGATATTCAAGTCTTAATAAATAAGTCTTATATTACTTGATAACGATACGTATACTTACGTAGTATCCCAATATATATAAATTAAAAGTTAAATATCATTTTTCATCAAGATCAAGTTTTTGGTTTTTTTGCGAAATAAGAAAATGTAAGTGAAAAATATAATCATAATTATTGTTATACTATTGCATATAAGCAGTTTGTGGATCACCTAGCCTGTAAGCTGTCCACACATAATCCTGAAAATCTTGAGCTATACTCAACCAAATTATTCTGTGTTTGTTCCTACACCTTCATCTACTCAAGATGAACCCATCTATACTGTTAATCACGCATTAAATACAATATATAAGCATGGTAAATCAAATTAAGCTTGGATTGAGAGGAGAGTTCAATACCTTTGTCTGAGAGGTGTAGCCTAAATTAGATGGTTGGAAAAGCTTTAGAGAAGTCCAACAGACCTCCAGATGAGTTGTTGGACTGTGGAGAATTGTCTAGGTATGATTTTAATCAAAGTAGTTTTCAGGTGTTGGTCTTGAGCTAGGTTAGAGGCTCTCTGTGATTGGGCTTTTGTGGAGGATCAACTCCTCTAAGTCTAGAGATGGTGAGAGCCTAATTAATTAAAGTTTGGTGGACTATGGAGGTGTGGACAAATGTGGCTTGAATACCCTAATTTTGAGCTAAAAAATTGAACTCAAGCAGAGGGAATTAGGGTTGGAGATTGGCGGGGATGAGTTTCTCTAGGTTGCGTGGAGGTCTAGTGAGATTTTGGCATAATTTTGTTTAGTTTTTGGTTATCATCCCCTTTGGCCTTAGAGAAGGAGGTTTTAAATAGCCATGGAAGGGGTGGAGCTCAGGGCTTCAATTCAAGTGTGCTTGGATGCTTATGTGGAGGGTTGAAGAGTGCAGTCAACCTATGGGGATGAACCACATTGGGTGAGAGGGCTCTCTCAGTTTGAGGTTTTTCGGCCACTAGGCCCGCCGATAGTGCTAGAGGTGGTGGCCAGAGAAGTCAGGGGAGCCAAGAGAGGGTTAATGATGATTAACTTTGAATAATTAAGGTTAATGACAAAGATATCTAGGTATAATAAACATATGGGATGAGATCTCTTATTACAAGGGACAATTGGTCCATATCTCATACAGGTGGGTGATATACAAAAATAATATACTGTTTTAATTACCATTTTTATGCCTATTTTCGGTGTTGTTGCACTTTAATAGAAGGTATTTTTGTGTTTTTGTTGCAAGTATACCATTTTTAGGCATTTGGAGCAAAAATGGCAAAAGGATCAAAATTTGGAGCAAAAACAGCCATTTTGGGGTTTGGCGCATGATGCGCCAAAATTCAGAGCGCTGATGCATGATGCGCCAGATTTGACTTTTTCAAATTAAGGCAGTTTGAGAAAAATTTTGCGTGAATTTTTAAAGGGACACTCGTTCTAAACACCCCTTGGAGTGATTCAATGCATCTAGAAACTTTGGAAGGTTTTAATTAGTAGGGATTTGACACTTGGATCAAAGAGGCACATCTTTTAAATTCAAAGGTTTGACTTTTGAACTTTGGAGGGAAATTTAAATTATTTTCAGATGAGGCAGCCCAAAATAAAATCAAGTTGGAGAAGAACTTCAAAAGGGGGGCAAAAAAAGATAGACGTCGTGAGAACCAAGAGGGAGAGATAGAGAGAGAAAGTCAAGGGCTTGGAGATTGCCTTCTAGGGTTGTAAGTGGAGAGGAAAGGTGACAAATTTCTTATTCATTACACTTTTAAGAGAGAATTGAGAGTGCTTGTAAAGAGAGAACGACTTGGAGAGAACTTCTATGGATTTTTTTGGGAAGGATTGTGAGATAATTTTTATTTTTCATTTCTTTTATTTGTAAACTTACTTTTATATATGAAGTCCGTATTTTATCGTATCCTTCTCATAAATTATGAGTAGTCTTCAACCTACCTATTTTTAAGATATTACATTTTAATAGAAGGTATTTTTGTGTTTTCTTTCAGGTACAGGTAAAAAGGTGAAAAATGCTTAAAGGAAAGGAAAAAGGATCAAATTTTTAGAAAATAGGTGAGAAATGTGCAAAAGTGTTCTGGCGCCAAAGCGCTAGATTTGGCGCTTACGCTCCAGGTAAATAGAAAAGGCCGGGCCTAAGCTCTAGGGGTCCGCACTTAAGTGCCAGTGGCAGTTATTGGGTGAGTAAATTTAATTTTTGTGAATTTTGAAGAGGTTTTTCAGACACCTGTTGGCTTAATAGGTGGTTACAACCACCATGGACAAAACTTTATCACGAAAGGATGCATCTCTTGGGGAAATACATCGAATCTATAAATATTTTTAACATATACCAAGCCTCCTTTTAGAGAATTATAAAAGAAAGAAGATTAGGACTTTGAAAGAGGTCCTGAAAATATTAGAAAGTTTTGAAAGTTCTAATTTAAGGAGTTAGTTTGGAGAGATTTTCAGGCACCACTTTTACTTTTATTTTATCCTTTCCTTATTTTATTTTGAATGATTGTAAAGAGAAGAGAATCAAAGGAACTTCAAGAGTTTGGTGGAGGACTTGAGATAAGTTTTTATCTTTCTGTTTTGAGACTACTTTTGGTTTTAATTGAGACTTGTTGTTGGTTTGACTATGATTTCTTCTTTTAAACTAAAGTGTGGTTTTGTTTTCTCCATGGATTTTGAGTAGTTTTCTTTATCTTTCTTCTAAAAATGATAAGTAATTAAGTTTTGGATGGAAGTTGTGGAAAGTGTTGATCTTCAATGATGGAAGAGGTTGTGATGATTTAAACCCATGCACTTCATTTACTTCTTGATTTAGCCAATCCAGATGTCAAAATTTGTTGTGAGAACATGTAAGAACCGGGATGATAATGTCTCAATCAACAATTGGAAAGATTCACATGAGGTTGTATGAATGAGAATGTAGTTCATATGATTGAGTGCAAATAAATAGGGAAATATTCATTAAAGGGTGTAGAGCTAGAGGACATTAAAGTGACAGGTGAAAGCCCCAACTTGGTTTATTATTTTAGGTTCTGATATGAGAATGTTAGCCCCCAGGTGCAGGGAATCGAGGGAACTATAGAGTGAGAGCTAGTATCTACCCTGCCTAGCAGATCTTCAGAACTATTCAAACTTTAAATTAGCCAATGTTCTTTATAGCATCTCTAGTATGGGTAAAGAGTATTATTGCTCCTATTTGGCAAAACACAATTTACATACTTCCACAACATAATTCCTATACTTATTACCGATTAATAACAAGAAGAAAGATATTTTCATATTTAGTACTTTTTTTCTACAAAAACTCTAGATATCTTTTTAAATTGTTATTGCTCTATCAAAATATTGAAAATACCAAAAATATTTAAGTTTTCATTACTGCAAAAAATCATCTTTAGTTTAGATAATTATCTTTTTATTAAAAATTGAAAGTTTGGTGTTCAATAGTGTATATTGCGTATTCTCGCTGTGTGTTTGATATCCAGATCTTAATAAAAAATTCTTATATTACTTGATAACGATACATATACTTGCGTAGTATCCCAATATATATAATAAATTAAAAGTTAAATTCTTATTTTTTTTCAGGATCAAGTTTTTAGTTTTGTTGCGAAGTAAGGAAATATACATTAAATATAATCTAAATTATTATTGTACTTTACATATTAGCAGTATCCAGGGATCAAGTTTTTGGTACAGTTGTTGGGGAGAAATTGATTTTAAAAGTAAATTTCTATTTTTAGAAATTCTTATTTAAACTTTAAGTTATCTTATCTTATTTTATTTTGTTTTAAGTTTTTTTATTACATGTTAGTGTATGTGTAATTCAAGTTCTGAAGGACTAGTGCCCTACAATTTTGAATTAGAAAGAATTATTGGAAAAATCAAAAAAACAAANTTTATTTCATTGTATTGGATATGGAGAAAGAAAAATAAATTGTAATCATTTTAGATAGACCTTTCCTAGCCATTGGACGAGCTATGATAGATGTGTAAAAATGTGAATTAACTATGAGAGTAAATGATCAAGAGGTTGCATTTAATATCTCAAAATCTATGAAGTATCCTTTTAAAGGGAATGTAGATGCGTGTTTTTTGGATGGGCTTAATTTATTATTTATGTAGTAGACATTTTCGAGAAAGTTATGAAGATAAATCAATAAAGCTAGATTTGGATAATGAGGAAGTTATGGACTTTCTGGATGAATCAACCCAACTGATTATTGATAATTCGAAATTTGTTCAGGAGAGGTTTCAGATTCTAGACATGACATAAACTATTAAACCTCTTATTCCTTTTATTGAGGAACCCCCTGAACTTGAGATGAAGGTGTTTCCCACATACTTAAAGTATGCTTACCTGGGGAAGTCATCTGCATTACCAGCTATCATATCCTCAAATTTGACTCATGTGCAAGATGCAAAATTTATGAATATTCTGATGAATTATAATAAAGCATTCAGATAGACTTTAGTAGATATAAAGAGGATTAATTCCTCTATTTTTATGCATATGCGCTAGTAATTGCTGAGCAATTTACAGTAGTTAAACCCACACGATTTGAGGAGTTATGCAAATGATATAGGGGTTGATTTTGGAGAGTTTGAAGGCAGAAAAACTTTTGAAGTTAGTGGAGTCAAAGTAAGAGTCTATGTGAAGTCTAAGGTTAGATTCTAAGTGATTATTGCTTTTATTTGGAGATTTTTGGTGAGATTAGTGAGTTCTATTGGAAGAAAGACATTCAAAACTACAGTAAGGATTGGGAGATCCTTTGGGGGGGCATTTCCAGCACTTTGTAAAGGGAAAAAATTAACTATTGTGTACTCTTTGATATTGTAATTATTTGTAATCACAATTGTGGTGGATATACTTTGTTTCAAAGATGTGTTGTGGTGTTTTCTCTGTGCTTTATGAGTCATCTTTTTATCTTTTTTCTTATGGTAAATAAGTAGGTTGTATAGGAATAATAGAATGATTTTAAAATGAGTTTTCAATTTTTAATGTGATGCATATTTTTCAAAGCTTTCTTTACTTTTCATTCTGGCCAAATGATTAGTTAAAATGTGTTGTGATCCATAATGAATCGAAAGAGCTATGGACGAACGATTAGATTATTCAAATTGAACTATAGGGTATGAAATAAAAGTAAACTATAGGGAGATGCATATTGATAGAGAAATAATCTTTGATGGGTTGAAATTAGGTTTTAAGGAATTAAAACCAGTATAGCCAAAGTTGTTTATGTACTCGAGAGAGGGTAAGGAAGAGAGTTGCTTCTATTCATCACTAGTCACAGTTACAATTTAAAGTATTCATTTTCTTACACACTGCTTATATCATTGTAAGGGAGGGTAGCTTTATAACTTGATTATCACCAATTTAAATATATTTAGTAGGATTTCTATTGGAGTAAACATTTAAGAGTAGTTTTTAAGTCAGTAGAAATAGTAGTGCAACTTAAAACCAACTTTATTTCTAGGCTACAACTGATTTTAGTATGCTAGAACTTGTCTTAAGTCTGTCTCACTCAATGTGGGATCGACTCCATGTGGGGTTGTTATTCCAGACTCATATTCCGATATACTAATACGACACATATACTTGCGTAAGTCCTCCACACTTAAGATTATGACATGTCAAGTATTTAGCGCTGCTTCAGGGCATATCATTGGTGTTTTACTCTCCTCAGTCCCTCTAGTAGGACTAATGTCAGTGTGATTGGAGCATCCTAAATCGACTGCATGAAGGTCTGCCTAAGGACAAATACCTCCTCTGTGTGTCCTACACCTCTGACATCTTCAATAAGTAACAACACGCTGCGTTTCCCATTCTTTTTGAAAGAGTAAGTATTGTTGAATTCATCATTTTGAGCCTTGCAGTCGAACTTCCAATGTCTGTCCAACACTATATGACATGCATCCATCAAAACCACATCACACCACACTTGCTTCTGCAATTGATCCCCAATTGAAAATTCAACTAAACACTGCTGATCCATGTTTATCTTGTTTTTCTTCTTCAACCAAGTGAGGGACTAGGATTGGCAATTTTCTGCATGGACAATCACAATTTTTTCACCATCGATATGTATACCACAATTTCAAAACTCTCACCGTCGATCAAATTGCAAACCTTGCTCTTTATTTTATACTTGATGTGAAAGATACTATGCCTCAATTATGATTGATTTTACTCTGGCTCTGAGTGCAGAACTCTCCGTATGACTTAAGAATTCTCCGTTGTCACCCTAGAGCTAAAGTTCGTCTTTTGAACTATCCTTCAACTCCTCACCCCCCACCTTCTCTAAACTATCTTGTAATCTTTCTTCATTTTTTTACTTTACAATCTTGTCACTCTCTTCTCTTTTCCTTTGTCTCTGTAAATTTTCCCACCACAAGGAGGCACTTTTTTTTAACTTAATGGCTGCTCATTTCACTTGCTTATCCTATGACACTTTTTTATATTTGAACATTCACTCAATGGATTATGATCAAGCAATAAACACTTTTGGATTCACACATCCATCAAACTCTGGTAGATCTATTTTGGTGCCAAAGTCCTTATGTTCATTTGTGAATTATTTTCTCATCCTTTTCTGATATTGAATTCACAGGGAATGTGCCAGATATTCCTCATTGCTGATGTCTTCCCTCTAGAATGGTTTCAGATCCTCATCCCTATCCTCCATTGACTTTCTAAATGATGGTCAAGGGTAATCTCCCCTTGAGTTCCATCATCATTTTCCGTGATCCTCTATTTGTATCTCGTCCCGGGTAGGTTCCGACATGTTTCTTCATGATGGCAGATTAGTGTTGGGTTTGGAATGTGTTGTTGAGGATAGAAAATAAAATAAATTGGTGGACAGATAAGACGGATGCTAAGAAAACCTATGATATTATTAGGATTAGGTTAGTTTTGATACCAATTGATTGAAAGTAACCCAAAAAACAAATAAATATGGTAGAAGTTGGATAAGAAATTTTCAAAATTTCTGGAAATATTTAAGAAGCTTACAATTAATATTTCATTTACTGAAGCCTTAGAACAAATGCCAAGCTATGTAAAGTTTGTGAAGGATATTCTCAATAAAAAAAGGAAGTTTGAAGATAATGAGACTGTTTCACTTAGTGAGGAGTGCAATGCAATAATTCAGAAGAAGCTTCCTGAAAAGCTTAAAGATGCTAGAATTATCTAGCTTATTTCAGATAGTGCATAAGTTAGTCCAATTCACTGTGTTCCTAAGAAATGAGGAATAATTGTAACTATGAATGAACAAAATGAAACTAGACAAGTTACAGGGTGGCGAATATGCATTGATTATAGAAAATTAAATCTTGCCACTAGAAAAGATCATTTTCTATTACCCTTTCTAGATCAAATGTTGAATAGACTAACTGGGAAAAAGTACTTTTGTTTTTTGGATGAATATATTGGCTATCACCAAGTACAAATATCTCTCAAGGATCAAGAGAAAACAACTTTTATCAGTCCTTATGGTACTTTTGCTTTTAGAACGATGCCCTTTGGTTTATGTAATGCCCATGCTACATTTCAAAGATGTATGATGATTTAATTGAAAAAGGGATTGAAGTATTCATGGTTGATTTTACAGTGTGTGGAACTTCATTTGAATCATGTTTATAACATTTATCTAAAGTTCTTAAGCACTGTAAAGAAACAAATTTAGTTCTTAATTGGAAAAAATGTCAATTTATGGTAGCGAGAGGAATTGTATTAGGTCATCAAATATCAGAAAATGGTGTGGAAGTACATCTTGCTAAAATTCAAGTGACCACTAATTTACCTTATCCAATAAATGTTAGGGAAATTATGAGTTTTTTAAGACATTTTGGATTCTACATGCGATATATTAAAGACTTTTTGAAGATTGCTAAGCCTTTATGTCATTTACTGGAGAAATATGCAATTTTTATTTTTGATGAGGAATGCCTAAAAGCTTTTAAATTATTAAAAGAAAAATTAATCACTGCACTAAACATAGATGAGGAATGCCTAAAAGCTTTTAATTTATTAAAAGAAAAATTAATCACTGCACCAATTATAATTTTCACCAAACTGGGAAAAATCTTTTAATTTGATGTGTGATGCTAGTGATTATGCTATAGGAGTTGTTTTAGGACAAAGATATGATAAAGTTTTCAAAGTGATTTACTATACTAGTAAAATTCTTAATGAAACTCAAATCAATTATACAACAACTAAAAAAGAGTTATTAGCAATAGTATATGCTTTTGATAAATTTAGATCATATTTAGTTGAAACTCATTGTGTAGTGCATACAGACCATTCTATTATTAAGTACATAATGAAAAAGAAGGATGTTAAACCTAGACTTCTGAGATGGATTCTTCTTTTGTAAGAATTTGATTTTGAAACAGTAGATCGAAAGGGGACTAAAAATTAAATTGCTAATCATTTGTCCAGACTTGAGTTAGAAAAACCACTCTGTTTTTAAAAAGAAATTAATGAATACTTTCGAGATAAAAAATTGTTTACTATTAATGAGTGGCATGTTCTGTGGTATGCCGATATTGTGAACCTTATTTTTAGCGATATTATACACTCTGGAATGACATACCAACAAAAGAGGAAATTTATTTATGAAGCTAAGACTTATTTTTGGGACGACCCATTTTTATATAAATAAGGAAAGTATATAATTATTTGATGATGTGTACCATTAGAAGAAACTTAGGAAATTATCCAAAAATGTCATAATTGTGAATTTGGGGGACATTTTGGTGTTGATAAAATAGCATAAAAATGAAATTATCCAAAAATGTCATAATTCTGATTTTGGGGGACATTTTGGTGTTGATAAAACAACATACAAAATTTTAAATTTGGATTCTATTGGCCTACAATTTTTAGAGATGTTAATGCTCATATCAAAACTTGTGATAGATGTCAACAGCAATATTTCAGAAGAAATGAGATGCCCCTCAATTATATGCTAGAAGTTAAAATATTTGATATTTGGGGATTAGATTTCATGAGACCATTTATACCATCTTTCAGAAATTTATATATTTTGTTAGCAGTGGGCTATGTATTCAAATGGATAGAAGTAGTTGCTTTACCTCGATGTGATGCTCAAAGTGTTCAAAATTTTTGAAAAGAAACATATTTTGTAGATTTGGTATGCCGAGAGTTATCATTATTGATGAGGGAAGTCCTTTAAGAAATGTCATAATGGAGAAGTTTTTAACGAAATATCATATAAATCATAGGATTGTTACTGCTTATCATCCTCAGATAAGTGGTTTGGCTAAATTATCCAATCGGGAAATTAAAAGAATTATGGAAAAATCTATGAATCCAACAAAAATAGATTGGACAATCAAACTTAACTATGCTTTGTGGGCTAATAGGACTGCATACAGAACTCCTATAAGAATATCCCCTATACGCTAATATTTGAGAAAGCTTGTCACTTACCAGTTGAACTTGAGCATAAATCATATTGGGCGATTAAAGAGTTCAATTATAATTTGAAAGATGCTGGTGAGAAAATGTTATTTCAATTAAATGAGCTTGAAGAGATAATGAATGAATCTTATGAGAGTGTCAAGATTTATTAAGAAAAGATGAAGATGTGACATGATCAAAAGATTCTTATTATAAATTTTTAGCCAGGGCAACAACTTTTGCTATAAGATTATTTCCATGCAAACTTAGGTCCAGGTGAATGGTCCCAATTGTTGTGATAAAAGTTTATCCTTTCGGAGTTGTGGATATTAAAGATCCTAAGTTTGAGAAAATATTTAAAGATAATGGACATAGACTGAAATCTTATTTTATAGGGGATCAACATAAACTTAATGATGGAATGATGTTTGGTCAACCAGAATAAGCACTGGTTACATCGGGCTGATGATATAAAACCAAACGCTTTGTGGAAGGCAACCCATAGTTATCAGTGTGTTTTTATTTTGATTGTTGTTTTGTGTGTGACTAAAAAAATTGGGGTAGTATTTTTGAAACTATTATGTGTTTGTAAGATTTTAAGACTTTATTTAGTGACCAAGACATGTTGGAATAAGAGTTTGGATGTTAAGTTGACTAGTGCAAAAATATGCACTGGCGCTTAAGCGCCCGATCTGACGCTTAAGCGTGGCAGTTTAAACACATGTGTAAAATTAATATTCTAGAAGGTTTAACCACCAATTAGTTTATAAAAAAATGCCAAGGTAGTTTCCAAACGTGTCTAGAAGTTATTGGAAGGATTTAGGCCTATAAATAGAAGGGTTTTGAGAAGGAATTTAACCCCAGATCATTTCTAGCCCTAAAAGTCTAAGATAAAGTGAGATTTAGAGAAAATGTACTTCACCCCGGATTATTTTTAGCCCTAAAAGTCTAAGAAAGAGAGAGATTTAGAGAAAATGTTTTCATGGGAGAAGGATTTGAAGAAAAAGGAAGAAACCATGAGGAAAAGGTTCATTAGTCAAATTGCACAAGAGATGCATATCAGTTTCTTAGCCGTTAGTATTGAAGGGATATCAGAGAAGATCAACAAAATGGAAAACACTATGGCTTTATTTGAGACGAAAGTACTTGAGTTGCTTGCACATCTAGAGCATATTGGGATGAAATTTAGCCACACAAGTTATATAGACGAAGCAGATCAGGCAGACTGAAGAAGATAATATTAGAGCTCGTCACCACCGTCTGTTTTATCAACTCTATATTCCCGAAGAGACTAATGAAAGATAGAAATTTATTCTATTGAATGAAGAATGGAATTAAGTTAGTTTTAGAATTTATGTCGAAGTTATTGTTTTCAAGTGGTTTAGTGTTTAAGTCTTAGTTTTTAGTATTAATGACTCTTATATGTGTTTAATTATGAAATGATTGTTATGTATTTGTATTTAAGAAAATTTTCTCATTCAAGACTATTTGGAGTGAGAATTAAGTGTTTAAAAGTATTTGTACTTATTTGTGAATTAATATAAGTTTGTTTGTGTGAAAATTTGTGTTATTTTTAGCCTCAAATTTAAATAGTTATAATAGAGAGTTTTGAGAGAGAGGGGAGTTATATGAAGTTGAAAATAGACATTTAAGTGCTATGAGACCATTTAGAGGTGGTTTACTTAGCCAAATAGTGCATTTTACTTTAATATGAAAATTTTGAAAATCTTGCACTGGCGCCCAAGCGTAACAACTCGCGCTTAAGCATGAGCCAACCCGAGAGGCAGACGCCTAAACGTCGCTTACCCGCACTTAAGCACTGATTCACAAAAATCGATTTGTTAATGGTTAAAAGTAAAATTTTGGCCTGAAAATCACCATTTTTACACCTCTTGTCACCTTCAACCTCTCAAAATTGTGATTTTGGAAGGCTAGGGCACATCTAAAGTGAAGATTTCTTGGTTATATCAAGTGAAATTTGCTATATCCAAGTTCCTTGAGGTAAGAGCTTTACTTCTATACAAAAATTTTGGATGTTCACCATGTATTTTGAGCACATTTGGAGAAATTTGAAATTTCACTATTCATGGTGAAAAATGAGGAAAAGATTTATAAAATTGCATGGGAAGTGTAGATTATACTTTAGAAGTTTAGTTTAGTAATTTAGACTTGATTTTTGAAGTTATTTTTTGAATTTATAAAATTTGTAGAATGACACTAAGAATGAAGTGGAGTAAAGGAAAGAACACTTTTGATTCTAGTAAATTTGTTAGTTTGAAGGCACATGATCGGTATAGTGATGCGTTGCAATTACAGAAACTAATGCAGGAGTGGTGTTTTAAGAATCCCGATGGAGACATAAAGGATTTGATCGTTTGCCAACACTGGGAATGATTCTGTTGTTTTTCTATTGTGGCAGTTATTTTTGTTGTTAGGGAGTTCTATGCAAACTTCCCTGAAGATAAAGACAATAGGGTCATGGTTCGAGGAAAGTTGATACCTTTTTCAGCAGAGGTAATCAACTTCTTTTATCATCTACCACCTAATACGTTATGTTTTTATACAAATTGTACTCCGACTAAAGTTGAGTTAGATGAGATTATTTCTTACTTGACTATTGGGAGAGGAATTTGGAAGATCACTAATGAGAGGAGAGTCAACTTCCCAACTTCAAATTTATGTGCACCTTCAAAGGCCTGACACTATTTTATTTCTGCTCGTCTGCTACAAACAAATCATCCTCGGTGAAATGAACAAAGAGAGAGTGACGTTGAATTATTTTATCTAGGAAGGAAAGCTCATCAGCATATGAGCTTTGATTTGTCAGGCTATCATCAGTTCTGCCACTTCCATTACTACTGCAGTTTGGGATATGCTTCCTTGATCTTTTCTTTGTGTGAGCAGGCTGGAGTTAAATATGATAGATGGGAGGAAGTGTTGTTACCTCGAAAGCCCATCACTAAGGTGAATGTGAAAACTTATTCTGAGCATACCATTTTTGGCTGGAGAGGAGGATTTTCTAAGAGTTATGGAATGGAGTGTCTACTACTTCTACCCCTGCTGCTTCTTCGTCTAGACCATCTACCTCACGTGCTTCTGCATCTAGAGGTGAATCTACTGAGACTCAAGATCAATTATTGCAGAGGATGATGGATGATATTAATTTTACAGCTGATAGGGTACAAAATTTAGAGCGTTTTTGCAGAGCATACTGATAGGTATAATAAGAGAAAAAAGTTGTTATGAAGAGAAATTTCACTCATCTTTGGAGAGCCTCATTAGGGATAACCAAGGAGTGCAATTTCCTTTATATCCTAGATACCTTGATTATGAGCTTGCAAAAGTTTGGGATAGTGGCGATTCAAAGGATGAAGAGTAGAACTGAGAGATTTATTTTATGATTGTAATATGATATCAACTATGTGGTCTGGGCTTGCTACATTTGCATCTGTGTGTTGGTTTGAACTATGTGATGTAGTTTGTACTTTTATGTTTAAGTGAAAATTTTGATGTGATGTATTTTCATGTTTTGTAATTGAGACATGTATGTATGTTTAATTATTTAGATATTGTGATGTGTGAGACTTTTATTTTTAATTGTATTGTAATGTTTGGGTTAGTTGGTAGTTTGTTTTAAAATTCTAGGGTAGTAAATGTTGTGAGTTTTGTGATTTAGTTAGTTTAGAACTTAACTTAATTCTATGTCTTTTTTAAAGTTGAAAATCTTGCTAACCTAGGTCTTAAATTTGAAACTTAGGAAACTACTACCCTGTATTTTTCTTTTATCATGTTAGTGTGTTTGTTTTTACGTTTTGATTGTGAAGTCAAGTTAATGTGTTAGTTTGCTTTTATGTTTATACCCCGTATTTAGAAGTCTATTGAATCCCTACATGTTGAATTGAAATGATAATATTAGAAAATTTGATCAAAATTAATTTTACTCCTGTTTTTAGTTTNAAAAATATTTTTAAAACTTTAATTTTATTTGTTCTCAAATGCAATACAAGTGAATTTGATTTGAAAAGAAAAATTGATCATGTATATGAAGTTATATTAGCGAAGTAAATTTTAATTTTAGAAATGAGTAATAGAATTTAGTTGAAATTTTGAGCATTGAAAAAAAAAACTTTAATTTAAAAGTTTTTAGTGTAGAAAATGATTAATATAAGTAACTATCTTTAATAAGAAACATTGTATTTTTGAAAATTTTAGAAATTTAGAATTTATTTTTAATTCTTAAATTTCTTTTATTAAAGATAATTTTCAAAGCTATTATTATATTTATAAGTAAAAGTGGTGTATCAAAAGTTTGCTATAGAAAAGGAAAAGTAAGATTCAAAACTATTAAAGGCCTATCCAGATATAGTAATCCTTGCCTAAAAAGAAAAAAAAAAGAAGAAAAATATATTGTGTTTTTTGACACATTTTTAGGCCAATTTTTGAGATATTACACTTTAATGGAAGATATTTTTGTGTTTTTTTCTTTCAGTTACCAGTTAAAGGATGAAAAGTGCTTAAAGGAGTGAAAAAGGATCAAATTTGGAGCAAATAGGTGAAAAATGTGCAAAAGTGTTTTGGCGCCTACGCGCCAAATCTGGCGCTGATGTGTCAGTTAAACAGAGTAGGTCGTGCTTAAGTACCAGAGGCGCGGCCACTGACAGTTATTGGATGAGTAAATTTGGTTTTTTGCAAATTTTGAAGAGGTTTTTAAGGCACCTATTGACATGATAAGTGATTACAATCACCATGGATGAAAATTATTTTGAAAGGATGCATCTCTTAAGAAAATACATCGAATCAAGACACATTTTGAAGAGATACTAAGCCACATTTTGGAGAATTATAAAAGAAAGAAGATTGGGATTTTGAAAGAGGTCATGAAAGTACTGGAAAAGTTTTGAAAGTTCAAAAATTGGGGAGTTAGTTGGAGAGATTTTCAGTCACCACATATTTAATCTTTTTTTTATTTCTAGTTTTATATTGAGAGGATTGTAAAAGAAAAGAGATTCAAAGGAACTTCAAGAGTTTGGTGGAGGACTTGAGATATGTTTTTATTTTTTATTTTAGACTACTTTTGGTTTTAATTGAGACTTGTTGTTCATTTGAGATAAGTTTTATCTTTTATTTTAGACTACTTTTGGTTTTAATTGAGACTTATTGTTGATGACAATGATTTCTTCTTTTAAACTAAAGTGTGGTTTTGTTTTCTCCATAGATTCTGAGTAGCTTCCTTTATCTTTCTTCTTAAAATGATAAGTAGTTATGTGTTGGATGAAAGTTGTGGAGAGTATTGATATTTAGGGTCTGTTTGGGGCAGCTTATAAGTGCAAACAACGTTTTCAAAACGCCGTCGTACTGTTGGTTCACGCATTTCATCAGCTTATCCGAAACAGCGTTTGGGTTTTTACACTAAACGCAGGCCACGGGTCGACCCCTGCAACCAGCCCGCGGGCCGCGTTTCAAGATAAGCGGCTTATCCTGAAACACAAAAGGTGCCCCAAATGGACCCTTAATGTTGAAAGAAGTTGTGATGATTTAAATCCATTTACCTCTTGATTTGGACAATCCAGATGTTAAAGTTTATTGTGAGAACATGTAAGAACCAGGATGGTATTGTCTCAGTCAATAATTGAAAAGAATCACATGAGATTGTATGAATGAGAATGTAGTTCATATGATTGATTGCAAAAAAATAGGGAAATATTCATTGAAGGGTGTAGAGTTAGAGGACTTTAAAGTGATAGGTCAAAGCCCCCAACTTGGTTTTTTTTTGTTCTGTTACAAGATGTTAGCCACCAAGTGGAGGGATTCAAGGGAACTCTAGAGTGAGAGCTAGTATCTTCCCTACCTAGCCGGTCTTCAGAACAATTCAAACTTTAAATTAGCCAATGTTTTTTATAGCATCTCTAGTAAGTGTAAAGAATATTATTGCTCTTATTTGTCACAACACAATATGCATACATCCACAACAAAATTCCTATACTTATTACTAATTCATGATAAGGAGAAAGATATTTTCATATTTTGTGCTTTTCTTCTGCAAAAAACTCAAGTTAATTTTTTAAGTTTATACTTTCTTTATCAAAATATTAAATTTACCAAAACTATTTAAACTTTGTTTACTGCGAAAACGTTTTTAGTATAAACGATTATCTTTTTAAAAATAGGAAGTTTTTAAAAAAGTGCATACTGCATATCTTCCTCTGTGGTTTCGATATTCAGGTGAAAGTCTTATATTACTTGATAACGATACGTATACTTGCATAGTATCCCAATGTATATAAATTATAAGTTAAATTCTTAATTTTCTTTTGGATCAAGTTTTTGATTTTGTTGCGAAATAAGGAAACATAAGTGAAAAATATAATCAGAATTATTGTTATGCTGTTGTATATAAGCCGTTTCGGGATCATACTCCAGGGTTATATATGTGCCTGTTTGTAACCTTAGAGTTGATGTTGTATTATGTACTCCTTTTATCTGAATAGAAGGAAAGCCTCTGCTATGCTTCCAAGGACGTAGGCATCTTTGTGAAACCTTGTTAAATCTTTGTGTGTTATTTTGGATTTGTGTCGATTCTTGTTTTTCTTCGACCTAATTTCTCAATAAGTGGTATCAGATTGATGTTCTAGAGAAAAAAAATTCAGCGTAAGAAGTATAAAATTTGGCGGCTAGGGTTTTGACGCTTCTGAGCAAATTTAGCGAAGGATTTTGGCAAGGTTTGCAATAATTCAAATTTCAGCTAGGGCAAAGAAGTTTGGCGGCTAGGGCAGAGAAGTTCGGCAGCTGAAGTGTGTGGTTATTCAAACTTCTTCCAGAATAAGTGAATTCAGCTGAGAATTCAACGCATAGCCATCACGGGAAGAAGGAAGAAGATCTTTGACAGACGAAGATGAGGGCTACGATGGTTTCATAGAGGAGGTCTTCATCAATTCATGCAAAGCGGGTGAACCATTCGGACTCTATGCGGCACTTCAACAAAACAATTTGGGCTTCTCCTATGACAACAAGTAAAGGGAGAAGTTCATGGGAGGTTCTGATCTCGTGACGACATCAAAAAACTTCAGTGTTTGTAAGGACATGACTTCGTGGCATTTTGATAGAGCAATTCACGGGTTGTTTGCAATTGGGTAAGAACTTCAGTGATCGAGACAAAGTAAATCGTTTGGTTATACAAGGGATTCTTTTTTCGTTAATCGAATCTCGATAAGCAGTTCTGAAAGGAATTTTATCTTCCGTGAAGGATTACTGAGGCAGAGGAATTTTTTGAAAAGTATGTTGTAGAAGTAATTTTCAGATAGAAATTTATGGTACAAAATTTGAGGTGGTGAAGTTTGATGGAACTAGCAACTTCAGATTTTGGCAAACAAGGGTGAAAGATCTATGTTACATAGAATCATGAAGGCTTTGTAGGCAATGAAACTAGATGCCATGGAGGATGAAGATTGGGAAGAATAACAACAATGACATGATGAATCTAAAATCGCCAGAGGAGGTATGAAAGAAATTGGAAACTCAGTTTATGTACAAATCTCTGACGAATAAATTATATCTGAAGAAAAAGTTATATGGGCTGAAGATGCAAAAAGGTTCTTATATGGCATAACACGTGAATGACTTCAATAAAATAATGAGTAATGATGATGAAGATCGAGCAATGATTTTGTTGCGTTCATCGCCTTCTTTCTATGAACACCTGGTGACTACTCTTACATATGAGAAAGAAACTATTAAAGTTGATGAGATCACTGCAACATTGTTGGTCCATAACCAGTGGAAGCAGAATACAAAGGAAAACTCTCATGGCAATAGTTTATATGGTAAGGGATCATGGAAGGAAGAAAGAGGAGGGTTCTGGAAGACGAAGTTTCAGATCAAAGTCCAAAGGAAAAAAGATAATTCATTGCTACAAGTGCAAGGAGCCAGGTCATATGAAGTGAGATTGTCCAAAGCTCCAGAAGTAGATTGGGGAAAAATTTGTGCATCATCCAAGTCTATAAATGTGGTGTAGAGTGAAAATTTAGATTGTAGTGATGGTGATATACTTTCAGCTTCATCAACTCACTTCATGGATGCATAGATTCTTGATTCAGGGACCTCTTATCACATAACACCTAACAGAGAGTGGTTTACTTCATATATGTTAACTAATTCTGGGTCAGTCTATTTAAGTGATGATAGATGTTGCAATATTGTTTCTATTGGTGAAGTCAAAATTTAGATGTATGATAGTACTGTTAGAACATTATGTGATATCAGACATATTCCAGATCTGAAGAAGAATTAGATTTCCATGGGAACTTTACATAGAAATGATTTTATTTCTAAGGCAGATGAGGTAGGGAAACCATCAGAATTGTTAAGGGTACATTAACAGTGATGAAAGGAAATTTAACTATAGGTAATATCTATAAGATGTTGGGGAGTACAATTGTAGATGGAGTCCATTTTGTTGAGTCTGATGATGATAATACAAATTTATGACATATGCGTCTGGGTCATCTTAGTGAACGTGGGATGGTGAAATTTCATAAAAGAAACTTATTGCATGATGTTAAAAGCTACAAGCTCAATCTTTGTAAGTTTTATGTTCTTGGAAATTAGACTAGAGTCAGTTTTGTGATTGAAAAGCATAAAACTGAAGGGATTCTTGATTATGCGCATTCTGATGTATGGTGCCATACTAGGGAATTGTCATTAAGAGGATCTCAGTATTTTGTTAAATTTATTGATGATTTATCCAACAAATTTTTTGTGTATTTTTTGAAGCAGAAATCTTAAGTTATCTCTAAATTCAAGCTGTAGAATGCTGAAGTGGAGAATAAAATTAGCAAAAAGATCAATTATTTGAGATATGATAATAACACAAAGAGCACAGATTTGTAGAATCAAAAACTTTGTGAGGATCATGGGATTAAGAGGTATTTTTTATTGCGCATGACACCACAACAGAATGGTGTGACAGAAAGGATGAATAGATCTTTAACTAAAAGGGACTGAAGCTTGAGACTGAATGTTGGGCTCCCTAAGTGTTTCTGCGTAGAGGCTGTGAAAAGATCATCTTGAACATCGTTATATGGTAAGGTTGTAGAAGAGGTATAGACAGGTAATCCAATTAATTTCAATCATTTACAAATTTTTAATTGCCCTGCTTATGTGCATGTACCTGAAGATGAAAGATTAAAACTTGATGCAAAATACAAGAAGTGCATCTTTTTAGACTACAAGAAAGGTGTGAAAGGATACATGTTTTGGGATCCTATTGCAAAGAAGATGGTGATCAACAAAGATGCAGTTTTTTATGAACGGTTTATGTTGCAGCAGAATCAAGACAGGGTGTCGAGAAGAGTTCCAGTTCAGATGGATTTATAATTGCATCCAGAAACAACTGAGAGAGTTGAAGGTTCAAATCCAACACTTGGTGATTCCAATATAGATGGATTGCAAAATTACAATGTAGTCAGAGATAGACGGAGCACACCAATATAAGGCCTCCTAGCAGATTGAGTTATGAAGACTTGTTTTCTTGTGCACTTCTCATTAGCAATAATGATCTAACCACTTTTCAAGAAGCTATCACCAGCCAGGAGAAAGAGAAATAGATGGGAGCAATGGTTGAGGAGATGGAGTTTTTGCAGAAAAATCACATAAAGGAGCCAGTGCAACTTCCCGAGGGAAAGAAGGCCATTGGGTGCAAGTGCTTCTACAAAAGAAAACCACTAGTAACAGAAAAAGAAGGGGAAAAGTTCAAGGCTTTACTAATAACAAAGGGATTTTCACAATAAAAGGGGATAAATTATGATGAAATATTTTCTCTTGTGGTCAGATATACTTCAATCAGGGTAGTGTTTACATTAGTAGCTATTTGTGATTTGCATTTAGAGTAGATTAATGTTAAAACTGCTTTCTTGCATGGTGATTTGGAGGAGCAGATTAACATGGAGCAGCCATAAGGGTTCACTCAACCTGAACAGGAGCATCTATTTTGCAAATTAAAGAAATCATTATATGGATTGAAACAGTCTCCAAGGTAATGGTACAAACAGTTTGACTCTTACATGATTCAGATTGTCTACAAGTGATGTGGGTATGATTGTTGTGTTTATGTGAAGAGCCTTGATGATAGTTCTATTATTTTTTTGTCATTGTATATTGATGATGTACTGATTGCTGCAAATAATATGAATGATGTCTGTGGTTTGAAAGCATTATTGTGCCAGGAATTTGACATGAAAAACTTGTCATACAAAAAAGATTCTTGGAATGGAGATTCATCAAGATAGAGACTCAAGACGATTATGTTTATCTTAATGAGACTATGTTGAGAAAGTACTGGACAGGTTGGTGATGAGCAAAGCAAAGCCTATGAGCACTCTATCAGGAAATCATTTTAAGCTTTCTTTAGAATAGTGTCCTAAGACAAATACATAAATCAAAGACATGGAAAATGTTTTACATGCTAGTGCAGTTGGTTGCTTGATGCATGCACTGGTATGTACTAATCCTGATTTGACTCATGTTGTTAGTCAAGTCTACAAATACATGTTTAAACTTGGAAGGTGACATTGGGAAGCCGTCAAGTAGTTTTTCAGGTATCTAAAGGGTACTGTAGGACATGAAATTACTTTTGGCAGTCAGTAGAATGATCCTTCAGTTTTGGGGTAAGTTGATTCAAACTATGCAGGTGAATTGAATGACAGAAGGTCTACAACTGATATGTGTTTACTCTTGGCGGAGGGCCTATATGTTTTAAATCAATAATTCAGTTTATTGTGACTTTATCTACAACTGAAGCTGAGTACTTTGTAGTAGCTGAAGCTGCAAAAGAATTCTTATGGTTTGCTAGGCTAGTAATGGAACTAAGCATTGAGTAAGGTGGAGTTTAGTTGCATTGTAACAATCAGAGTGCCATTTATCTGGTTAAGAATCAGGTGTACCTTGCGAGAACCAAACATATTGATGTTAGGTATCACAAGATTAGAGAATTAATTGCTTATGTTGAGATATTAATGCACAAGGTTCATACTGATGAAAATATAGCTGATATGTTGACCAAGTCAGTTACTATCAACAAGATCTTGCATTAATTGGACTTTTGAATGTCTGCAGTTGCTAGAAAAGCATCGTGGCCCAACCCACTTTTGGTTTGTAAGAAACTCCATGATGTATTTCTCTTAAGAGGCTGAATATTCACTGAGGGGGAGATCTGTTAGGTATGGCTCATATACCATATAAAGGACAAATGTTGGAGCAGAGCTGAAGAATCTGTCCAATTCGGGGGAGTTTGATTATGTGGGTAAGGGGTACGGGGGAAACGCCTCGTGGTATGGTACAAGGTTAATTTTGCAATTACATATTATGCTTCAGGGTTTACTCGAGGGCTATATATATATTTGTTTGTAACCCTAGGGAGTATCCCATATTCTGTACTCTTTTCTAGAATTAAAAGATAGTCGTTGCTCTACTCCTAATGACGTAGGCATCTTTACCAAACCTCGATAAATCTTTGTGTTTTCTTCTAGATTGGTGTGGATTCTTGTTTTGTCTTCGCCTTAATTTCTCAACTGAAAGAATACAAGGAAATTGAAAAGACTAAGAGTCGTCAAAACTCATCTAGGTAAATTTGTTTGTGTTTGTACTTACACTCTAAAATTTAGGGTAAGAAAAGCATTGCATAATATATTATTTTCTTATAATGCTCATATGATCCACCATAACACCACATTAGTTTGACAACACACCTGTTTGATAATAACACCATACTCATACACATATTACACCACTATAACACAGCAGTAATACTACAATAACACCAAAATAATACCAAAATAAAACCAAAATAATACAATAATAACACTTAAATAACACCAAAACAACACCCAAATAATGCCACCATAATGTGACAGAGTTATTGAGAAGGGATTGTGGTTATATTGTGGTGTTGTTGCAGTCTTTTGTTGCTCTTATATTAATGTGGTGTTATTTAGGTCATTGTCTGGAATTTACACTACACATGTCATACTGATAGGCATGCCCATCAGAGGAGAAGTAGTGCACTGAAATAAAGCTTCCATGTGTAGTGTAAATTCCAGACAAATAAAGAATGACCTAATGAAGGTTTCATCTGTGGGCTTGATGAATTATTTTTAAAGTTTTTGTTAACAAATTTTTTTTTTCCCTCGAGCAATTTTAGTGTACCCAAAGGTCTTTACACCTTTGGTGTGAATGTATAGTTTTTTTCTTCCTTTATTTGGATTGTTACAGTTTGTGATAATCTCATTTATCAATTGAATTTCGTTGCCATTAAAATAAGGTAAAAATTGGTCATTGAGATATATCAATGGATTTTTTTTTCTTCTAATGCTAAGTCTGTGGTATAAATCTTTTAAATTTTCATATTTTGGTTGTTCAAAGTTGATTATGATTTATCTCTTGCACAATTATAGTTTTATGAGCACACATCTATGGTCACTCTTGCTACACCCAAGACCAGACCTCGCGTGTTGAGGTGGCCAACAAATATGGGTAGGGGTGTAAACGAACCAAGCATGAATGAACAAAGCTCATGTTCGTGTTTGGTTTGTTTGAAATTAAGTGTGCTTGAAATATACTCGTGTTTGAAATTATACGTGAATTTATTGTTCATATTAGATTTGATTTGTTTGAAATTAATTCAAAATATTTGAAATGTTTGTATTGTTTGAATTGTTTGAATTATTTGAACTATTTGAATTGTTTGAAATCTTATAAATTTATTTATATTGTTCAAACTGTTCAAAGTTTTTCAAAAGCTTAAACCTTTATGAAATTAATTCTTAATCTTGTATGAATCACAATACAAGTGCATAATAGCCAAAGTTCAGCTCACAACAAAACCATAATATTAGATCTCATCCATAAAAATTCAGATCTAAAGGTAATATGCGAGATTTCACTCTTAAAAACTTTAAAAACTAAGAACAAAACTAAATAAATCTAAAATAAATATAAGAGAATTTAAGCTAAGATGTACACTAGAGAGAAATATGAAATATTAAAGAAAATGTACTGAAAGATGACACCTCGGTAGCTTTACAAGAAACCAAGCAAGAATATCGAGCGGTCGATTCAACGCCGTGTCGCTGACTCGCCGAGAATGAAGAAACTTTATCAAAGACAAATAGAAATAGAGATTAGAAAATGAACACAAATGATAAGCACTAAGCTCTCGTGGCTGAAAACTTTTTGTGATTTTAAGAAGAGAAGGAGAAGAATCAGAAGAAGGGAGGCAGCCAAAACATAAAGCTTTCGAGAAGGGAATGGGAGGCAAGTTGGGGTAATGTGGCTTAGGTTATATATATATATATATATATATATATGGAGTTGGGAGTGGTGGCTGGCTTGGAGTTCGCTCTGCTAGGGTTTCTATGGACTTCCTGAGGTTTGTGGTAGCTACTGGCTCTCGACTTCTTAGTTTTCTCCCTTTCTTATGGCTGTTCTCCTTTCCTTTGATAGTTTTAGCTAGGTTTTCTGGTGTTTCTTGCTTCCCGGGAAAACCTTTTTTGAATTTGATATTGTTCCATTCAGGCTGTGCATTTTATGGCTGAGCATAATAAAATGGATTTATCCACCAATATTCAATGGGCTAAGGCTACATTTGCTGATGTAGTGGGTAAAGGAGTTGCCACCATTAAAAACTTTGATGATTTTGTATTCCCCTAGAGCTACCATGAGGTGGCTGACCCGATTATTAATCCTCTGAGTAGGAATATCCAGAATCTGACTGAGGTATGTAAATTTACTCTTATAGGCAAGTTTCAGCTGGGACACCTAAAATGGAAGCTATAAGGAAATATTTAGAGGGCATTAAACTCAAAAGTGCATGGAGGGTGGACCTTATTGATGGTAGGCACATCCTAATTAATCTTTTAAGGGAGGATGATTATGCTAGAATCTTCTCCAAACAACTCTTACAGATTGAAGGTAATACTATGAAGATCTTGAAGTGGTCCATTGAGTTTGACCCTAGTAAGGAGCTCCATGTAGTTCCTATTTGGTTCAAACTTCCAGGCTTAAAGCTGCATTTCTTCAACCATAAAGTTCTATTTAATATTGGACAAGCCTTGGGTAAACCTCTGAAGTTGGATGTTCCTACTTAAAACCTTTCTAGACCTTCAGTTGCCAGAATCTTTATAGAAAGGGACATCACCCTCCCTGCTGTTGAGGAAATCTAGCTGCGGACTGAGCACAATGGTTATTGGCAAAAGATAGTTGCTGAACAAAAGCCCTACTACTGTTTCCATTGCAGCATGTTTGGGCATACTAATAGCAAATGTTATAAACTCCATCCCCATCTCAGAAGGTCTACTAGTGGGATCCCTAATGAGAATGACCCTTTACTTATGGAACCCTTGGATGGGCATTTAAGAGAACAGGCAAATCATATTCCAGTTAAAATTCATCATATTAATAAGGTCATTGAGGGTGCTGGCCCTCAGGGCACTAACCTTGTCCATGTAGTTGACCATGGAATTGATGATTAGCAGGATGCCAACAGTCCTTGTAGCAATGCCAATACAGAAGCAGACCCTCCAATAACCAACCAAATTCTAACAGATGCAATAAACATAGATTGTGCTAGTGTTGAAACTGACATTGAAATAGACACTCCTGTTGTTCAAATAAATCAAATTGAACTATTGATACTACAATAGTTGAGGCTTTGCAGACAACATTGGATGATGAATGGCTTGTCCAAAAATCTAGAAAAAGAAGAAGGGCTTCCAGGAATTGAATACTATCAAGGAGGGAGCTTACACTCTCAAGGATAGAAAATCCCATATAGAAACTAAGGAGGATATGACTAAAGCCAGAAGGAGGGGTAAATCTATATCTATTGGATGATGCATATTCTTTGCTGGAATGATAGGGAATTGGCACATCCTAAACCCCTTAACAAACTTATTGCCTTGAATAGGATGTATAATGTTTGGTTGATGGCTATTTTGGAGCCAATGGTCTCCAAAAAAACCTAGAGAGTTATTAATAAATTCCTTGGTTTTTTACATCTATCTAATCAGAATAACAAAATTTGGGTGCTTCATAGGAAGGTTGTGTCTTGCAGCATCCTATGAGATCACCAACAATTCCTCCATATTAAGTTTCAGTTTGGGGTCAGGAAGGTCAGGCAACTTTTGTTTATGCTTTTTTCTCTTCAAGTGCTAGACCAGAGCTTTGGGATGGTATAATTGCTATAAGCAGCTATTGCAACTCGTTTTGGATGGTTGGTGGGTAATTTAACTGTATTTCTGTTACTTTTGAAAAGTTGGGAGGCAACCCTCCTGATATTAACCAGATGAATGACTTTAATGATAAAAGCAACATGGCTGGACTTTATGACCTTTGTTTTTCTGGTCCAAGGTTTACCTGGAGGAGGGCTCCTCTTTGGGAAAGGTTAGATAAAATTTTTGTGAATTCCCTTTAGCTTAGTGAGTTTCTACATACTTTAGTGCAACATCTCAGCATGACAAGCTCATATCACAGACCACTGCTTCTGACAATTTCTACATCTAATTCTAATCACAAGTCAAGCTTTAGATACGTTAATATGTGGTCTTCTCACAAAGATTTTCTTAATTAGGTCACTATGGTTTGGAGGGATTGCCATCACTCTAACCCTCTGATTAAGTTATGACAATTGAAAAAGAAGTTAGGAAAGCATTTATCTAATTGGAATTGGAATACAGTGAGAGACATCAACTTGAAAGTTTTGGAGGCTGAAAAGGATGTTGCTTATTTGGAAGCTTGCTTAGAGGCCAACCAATAGTTAAAAAAGGATTTAATGTTAGCAAATGAAAAATTGATGATTGCCATCTGCATGTAGGAGGTGTTTTATGCCCAAAAAGCTGCTAAGACCAAATTCTATGAGGGGGATAGAAACTCTAAATATTACCATGCTTGTATTAATTATAGAAGAAAGTGTAATATTATACATAAGATTAAGGATACTATTAGATAATGGCTCCATTCTGAAGACCTTATTGCTGCCAGTGCTGTCAATTATTACCAAACACTTTATAACCAACCTCTAGTTTTTAGGAAACCTATTCAGCAGGAATTTTTTTGTATTGATAAGAACTACACTAGGGGGCTGGACCTGGCTTCAATTCCTGGGGAAGAGGAAATCTGGTCTGTCCTGGCTTCGATTGATAGCTCCAAAGTGGTAGGTCCTTATGGCTTTTCTGCTGACTTCTATAAGAAGTCCTGGAGGATCATTAAAGATGATATAATTAAGTCTGTCCAAGGTTTTTTCAGAGGTTTGGATCTTCCCAACTACTTTAAATGCTCTACACTTTAATTCCCAAAACTTCTTCTGCACTCCCTTGGGAGCAATTCAGGCCTATAAACCTTACCAATGCTCTTTCTAAGATTATTAGTAAGGTGATCTCTAACAGACTCCAACCCCACTTACTCCAGCTCATTTGTGAGAACTAGCATGGTGATGGATCTGGATAAGCATTGCAGAGGTAGGAACCTAATCTTTAAATTGGACATAAGAAAGGCTTATGACACCATAAACTTGGAGTTCATTAAGGAAGTGCTATATGTTAAGGGATTCAAACATCAATTTATCTTGCCGATACACACATGACTAAGAAACAACTCTCAATCAGTGTTCAATAATGGTAAATCTCATGGTTTCTTCCCTTCATCAAGAGGAATCAAGCATGGTGACCCATTATCTCCTACTATATTCATTATTTTTTTTATTACCTCTCTAAACTCTTGAATCAGCTTATGGTTACATCCTCTCACACACTCTACAGTCATAGATCTAACCTTCATGTGAATCATTTAGCATTTGGTGATGATGTAACTATCTTTGCCAAAGCAACTAAGCCAACTATTAAATTGGTTCTTCAATGCCTGGAGAAGTTTCAGGAATGTTTAGGTATGCAATTCCACACTAAGAAATGCCAATTGGTGTTCAACAAAAGAGTTAAGCCTGAAATCAAGCATTTGATTGCAAACCTCACTAGTTTTAGTTCCAGCTCATTGCCTTTAAAATACCTCGGCACTTTGTTATTGAAGGGGAGAACTAGGCAAGTCCAATTTGATGAGTGTGTCACCAAAATTCAGGACAAGCTGAACTGTTGGGCTAAGTCCTTTCTGTCCAATGGGAGTGGAGTTACTCTTCTCAAAAGTGTCGTGACAGCTCTTCCTTCCTACATCTCTCAGGTTTCTGTTATGAAGAAATCCACCAAATTAACTCTGGAAAGAATGTTTAATAGATTCTTGTGGGCAGGTCAGAGGAAACAAATGCATTGGACCAGGTGGCAAAAACTTTGTGGAAGCACTAGAGCTGGTAGACTGGGGGTTCAAAAGTATCCAACAAATCTCCCAGATCAACTTCTGTAAGCTTTGGATTATGTTCAGAGCTCAAAGTTCTCTTTGGGAAAAATTCTTGAATGGCAAATACTGCAGAGAAATGGATCCTTCCCTTGTCACTAAAAGACTAGGTGATTCCAGGGCCTGGAAAAATATGCTAAAGGTAAGGACACAAGCTTAAAACTTATTTATTTGGAAATTGGGAGAGGGCAAGCTTAATATTTGGTTGGATAATTGGACTAGTGAGGGCTAAATCCACCCCCCATCTCTTTCTCCCCATAATCCTTCAACTTAAGTGGTTGATTTATGGCTCAATGGTGATTGGAATCAACAAGCTCTACAGAACATACTAGATAACAGAATCCTACAGAAAATCTTGAACTGCAGCATTGAAAGAGAGTAAAGATAATCTGGTTGTGAAAAATATAGTGTCCCAGTCTTTATCAGCATCCATATCAAACTTCTGTTTTCCACAGAAAGAAGTCACTAGGGGCAAATGTGTGTACAATAAATTTCTTTCCCCTTCTATGTCATTTTTCTCTTGGAGATTATTTCATTGCTTTCTCCCCCCAGATGACATACTGAAGTTAAAAGGTTTGAGAGGCCCCTCTAGATGTGGGTTCTGTATGTCCCAAGAGGAATCTATAAATCAGCATTTATTTTTAAACTGTACCACTATTTAGCAAGTTTAGAATTGTTTGATGCTCAAACTGCAGTTAAATACTACTCGACTGTCTTGGATTGATTTCTCTCTTAGCTGGAGGGATTGGTAGGCCCAAGCATTACCTCCTATTCATTATATCACTGCATGGTTCATATGGATGGCTATAAATAAGCTGAAATATGAAGACACCTGTGTGGAAGCTGCTACCATTGCTACTAACTGCTTTAGCTACTTGCAAGAAATTGTTTTTTCATAGGAAGCTTCCTGAAATTCTTTATAGCACTTCCTATTGTCTACCCAGAAAAATTAAGTATGCACTTATTCATTGGGGTTTTCCCCCTAAGGGTGGAATTAAAGTTAATACTGATGGTAGTTTTTCTACTCCTTATGTTGGGATAGGAGGGGTGTTCAGAAGTGACAAAGGGAAGTGCTTACTCTACTTCCATTTTCTTGTAAGAGCTATAGATCCCCTAGAGGCTGAAACTCTGGCTATCTTCTGGTCTATGTTTATGGCCCATAAGTGTGGCTTCCCCTCCTTAATAGTTGAATCAGATTCCATGGTCTTAATTAATATCATTTAAGGGAAAACACCTACTCTATGGTACCTGTTGCAATGGATCAGAAGCATTCACTCCTTAAGTGTGGGAATTAGCACCCCCTTCTCCCATGCATTGAGAGAAGGAAATAGACCTGCCCATTGGCTGGCAAATGTTGGCCTACCCTCTGAGCTTCCTTTGGTAGGCATTTCCCCTACCCCCTATTTAGAAGTATTATTGAAAGGAGACCTTGTGGCTCTACCTTTCATTAGAGTTTTCTCTGATCAAACTTTGGGAAGGGAATCCTCTCCCTTCTCTTGTATTCTCTTTTTTCTGATTAATGAATCATGAGCCTCTATCTCCTTATATATATATATATATATTTAACATGTAAGGAGCCATGAGTTGCTCTTTTCTTTATATATATATACATATATATTGAGGCTCCTTCAAGTGAGAGAATGGGCCAATGATTTTATTTTTTGGGATTTGGGGTACAAAAATTTATCCTTCTGTCATGATTCCTGGTCCCATGTGGAGTTTTCTCCTGGGGAGGATGTCAATAATGATCTTATTGTTTTTGACACTTGGATGNTATTATTAATATTGGATTCAATATATTTTTCAATATATTAATATTTTTTTTATATTAATAATATATTGAATGTCCCCACATAGGCTAATACTTGAGAAAGCTTGTCATTTACCAGTTGAACTTGAACATAAAGCATATTGGGTGATTAAAGAGTTTAATTGTAATTTAAAGGATGTTGGTGAAAAAAGGTTATTGCAATTAAATAAGCTTGAAGAGATAAGGAATGAATTTTATGAGAGTGCTAAAATTTACAAAGAAAAGATGAAAATGTGGCATGATCGGAGGATTCTTATTAAAAAATTTTAGTCAGGGCAACAAGTTTTGCTATATAATGCAAAGTTAAGATTATTTCCAAGAAAACATAAGTCCAGGTGGATGGGCCCATTTGTTGTGATAAAAGTTTATCCATATGGAGCTGTTGATATTAAAGATCCTAAATTTAAGAAAATATTTAAAGTTAATAAACATATATTGAAATTCTATTTTATAGGGGATGAACTTAAATTTTACGATCGTATGATATTAGGTCAACCATAATAAGCACTAGTTACGTTGGGCTGACGACGTAAAACTAAGCATTCTGTGAGAGGCAAATAATAATTATCAGTGTGTTTTTGTTTTGAATGTTTTTTTTATTTGATTAAGAAAAATTGGGGTAGTATTTTAAGACTATTATGTGTTAATAATGATTTTAAGACTTTATTAAGTGACTTAGACATGTTAGAATGAGTATTTGGATGTTAAGTTGTCTAGTGCTAAGTCAAGCACTGGTACTTAAGCGCTAATATTCGATGCTTAAGCACGAATGATAAGAAAAACCTGTGCGAATTTTAATTTCTAGAAGATTTAACAGTAAATTGGTTACTTAAACGTGCCATGGCAGTTTTAGGACATGTCTAGGAGTTATAAGAAGGATTTTGGCCTATAAATAGAAGGATTTTATAAAGAATTTTCACCATAATTCAAATTATAACCCTAAGAGTCTAAGAGAAAGAGAGATTTTGAGGAAATGTCTTCATAAGAGATGGATTTGAAGAAAAAAGAAGAGGCCATGAAGAAGAAATGCATTAGTCAGAGTGCAGAAGAGATGTAAAATGGTTTCTTAGCCATTAGTATTGAAGGAATAACAGAAAAGATCAACAACATTGAGGCAGGCTTTGCTTCAATTGAGGGAAAGGTAAATGAAGTTAATGTACATCTAGAGCATATTGGATGGCAATTAAAAATGCAATTTAGCCGTACCAGTTATATAGAGGAAGTGAATAAAGCAATGTATCTTAAGCAAAAATGGATTGAAGAAGATTGTATTAGAGCTCGTCACCACTGTCCTTTTTATCAACTCTATATTCTAAAAGCCCAAGAAGAGACTAATGAGAGACATGAATTTGTTCCAACAAATGAAGAATGGAGTTAAGTTCTGCGCTAAGAGCTTGTTAGGAATTATTTTATTTGTTAGTGTTAGGTCTTGTTTTTAGTGTTTATGTGATTATGTGTTTTATTGTGAAAGTTTGTTTTGTGTTTGTAATTAGGAAATTTTCTCATTTGAGACTCTTTGGAAAGACAATTATGTATTTTATGTTGTTTGTAATTGTTCGTGAATGAATATAAGTGTTTGTTTGTGAAAATTTTTTTGTTATTTTTGCATCGAATTAAATTAGTAATATTAGAGAGTTTGAGAGAGGGGAGAGTTAAAGGGGAAGAAAATAGTTATTTAAGTTTTATAAAAACCATTTAGAGGAGGTTTACTTAGACTAATAGTGCATTTTACATAAGATTACAAATATAAAAAATCATGCACTGACGCCTAAGCTCTATAACCGCGCGCTTAAGCGCGAGTTAACCCTAGAGGCAGGCGTTTAAGCACTAAATATCTGAATTTAAATGCTGATTCACAAAAATCAGTTTGCAACGGTTAAAAGTGAAAAATAACAACAAAAGTTTCCATTTTTGCTCCTACCATCGTGTTCTTCCTTTCGAGTTTAGGTCAAACCTTTTTTTGGAGATTTCTTAGTGGATTCGGGCCAAATTTGCTAGATTTGGATTTCTTGAGGAAAGAGCTTCACTTCTATGTAGAAATTTTGGATTTTTACCATGTATTTTGAGTACATTTGGAGATACCCAAAAATCACAATTCATGGTTAAAAGTGTTAAAAAATCTATGAAAATTACATAGAAATTGCAGTTTAAACTTATAGGAGTTGAGTTTAGTAGTTTAGACTTGATTCATTGATTTATTTTGAAAATTTTGAAAACTTTTAGAAATGGCACCAAGAATGAAGAGGAGTAAAGGGAAGTCCCATTTTGATTTGAGTAAATTTGTGAGTTTAAAAGATCAAGATCGGTATACTGATGCTCTGCAATCATGAAAACTTATAGAGGAGAGATGTTTTAAAACTCCAGGAGGACTATTGAAGATTTAATTATTCTTTGAAAGTGGGATGGATTCTGTTGTTTTTTTACAGTTGCGGTGATTTCTGTAGTTTGGGAGTTTTATGCTAATCTCCTAGAGGCAGAAGAATATCAAGTTATGGTCAGAGGAAAATCAGTACCATTTTCTCTTGAGGTAATTAACATGTTTTACCTGTTGCCCGCCGATACTTTGTGTTTTTATTCGAACTAAAGTCCTACCGAGATGAGTTGGACGAGATTATTTCATATTTAAATTTTGGAAGAGGACTCTAGAAGATTATAATTGAAAGGCAAGTGAAATTTTCCACCTCAAAGGCATGACATTATTTTATTTCAGCTCGTCTACTACCGACCAATAATCTCAGTGAAGTTACTAGAAAAGAGAGATGTTAAATTATTATATTCAGCAGTTTAAGCTATCAACAATGGGGCACTTATCTACCAGACTATCATCAGTTTTGGTACTGCTACTACTACTGCAAGTTTGGGATTTGCTTCCTTAATCTTTTCTTTGTGTGAGCAAGTAGGAGTTAGATATGATAGTTAGGAAGAACTGCTGCAACCTCTCAAGCCCATTACTAGTGTGAACGTGAAATTATATTCGGAGCACTCTATTTTTGTCTAGAGAGGAGGATTTTCACTGAGTTATGGAATGACAACGTTTACTGCTTCTACCTCTGGTGCTTCTACATTTAGACCATCTACCTCGAGACCATGTACATCCAGAGGTCATCCTACTGAATTTCAGGATCAATTATTGAAGAGGATGATGGATAATATCAATTTTACCACATATAAGGTATAAAATTTAGAAAATTTTGTAGATCATATTGATGGATATGTTAGAAGACATAGTGATTATGACGAGAAATTTACTCATCTTTGGAGAGCCTCATTAGGGGTAACCAAGGAGTGGAATTCCCTTCATATCCAAAATATCTTGATTATGAGCCTGCAATTTTTTGGGACAGCGGTGACACTAATGATGATGATGAGGAGGAGGACTAAGGTTGTCTTAAATTTTTAATAATTTGAAGTAAGGTATTGTGTGAACTTGCTACTATTGTAATTTTTGTTATTTTTGTTGTAGATTTTTTGCTGTGTTGAGGTGTTATGTTTGATTGTAATTGTGATAGTTCTGTTTTATGTTTTGTTTTTAGTATTGAGATTAAATTTTGTGGTAGTAGTTGTGTAAAATAAGATGTGCAAATGTGCTTTGGTTAGATGGTATTGAACTTATTTTTTAGTGTTAGGAAAGTTAAAAATCTTACTAGCTTTAGCTTTAACTTCAAATTCAAAAACAGCTACCCTGTCTTTTCTTTTATATTAGTGTGTTTGTTTTTATGTTGAGATTGTGAAGTCACAGTTAGTGTGTTTGTTTGCTTATATATTGTTACCCACTACTTAGAAGTCTCATGAATCTCTACATGTTAAATTAAAATTAAAATGATACAAAAATATTGATCAAAAATAATTTTACTCTTTTAAATTTTTGTACTTGTATCAATATGGTGTAAAAATTCTTGTAAGCATGTATTTTAATTTTCATTCTTGCTTATATATATCTGTTGCTAAAATGTTAAATCTTATTAAAAAATTAAGTTTAGGGGGGAGGTGAATGAAAAATATTTTCAAAACTTGAATTATATTTGTTCTAAAATGTGCTACAAGTGAAATTGATTTGAAAAGAAAAATGATCATGTATATGGAGTTATATTAGGGAAGTAAAATTTTGATTATAGAAATGAGTCAGAAAATTTAGTTAAAATTTTATATGTGATGTAGAAAAATTTAAAGATAAAATTTTTTAAATGTAGAAATGATAAATATTGTGTAATTATCTTTACTAGGAGATATTGTATTTTTAAAAAATGTGGAAGGATTAGACTTTATTTTTTGAAACTTAAATTTGTTTTATTAAAAATAATTTTCATAAGCTATTATTATGTTTTTAAATAAGAGAAAAATACCAATTCTTTACTTTAGGAAGGGAAGAGTGGAATTCAAAATTATTAAAGAGTTATCCAGATATAGTAATACTTAAAAAAAAAGTTTAAAAAGGGAGGAGAAACTTGAGAATTAGTGCCTAATCAAAAATTGATTCTACATCTAATCTTTTTAAAGTATAAGACTTAAGAAACTCTTAAGCTTAAGTATATAATATAGTAAGTAAAATTATAGTTAATAAAAATTTTTAAGTGAAGAAATAAAATGCCTAAGTTCTATATTTGGGAAATCTCCAAGTATTTCCGAATTAGATAGGAACTCATATTTTCCATACTTCTTCACTTTATAGATTTCTAAGCTTTAAGTTGGTCTCATTCACTAGAACTATTTCTAAATTAGACTACTATATCTCTAAAACAAAATTTTAGAACCTCCTAAAGAAACCCATATACATAATCATACTTATTTAGCTTTTAAAGATTGAAGTGTCACTTGAGGACAAATAAGATTTTAAGTTTGGGGGATTTCGATACACCTAAAATATATAGTATTTTAATACACATTTTTATACATATTTTTGAGATATTGCGCTTTAATGGAAGATATTTGTGTGTTTTTTCTACAGGTACAACTATAAAGGTGAAAAATGGCAATAGGAGTGAAAAAGGATCAAATGTGGAGAAAAAATAAAAAAAAAATTGGTGCAAATGTATTTTGGCGCCTAAGATTCAGATTTGGCGCTTAAGCGCTGATAAAATAGAGAAGGCCGCGCTTAAGCGCCAGAGACCCCACTCTTAAGTGCCAGTGACAATTACTTAACGGGTTAATTCATTTTGACAAATTTCAAAGGGACATTTGAGACACTTATTGGCTAAAGAGGGTGGTTATGACCAGTAGAAACAAAAATATGGGCTAAAGACTTGTGAAAGGAGTTATCCTTTGGAGAATACATCAAATTTGGCCACATTTTGAAGAAATACCAAGGCACCTCTTGGAAAACTATAAAAAGAGAGGCTTGGGACTTTTGAGGTGTGTGCTTCTAGTCTCCTCAAGGGCTGCTTCTAGTCTCTTTAAGTGTTTCTTTTAGATTCTTCTTTGTTGTGATTTCTGAGAGAGGCTGCAAGACACCAATAGCTACTTTTATTTTAGTTTTAGTTTCTAGTTTTAGAGAGTTAATAGTGTTGTAAGAAGAGAAGAGATTCAAAGAAACTTCAAGAGTTTGCTAGAGGATTTGAGATAGGTTTTTATCTTTTTGTTACTACATTTAGTTTTAATTGAAACTTCTTATTAATTTGACAAAGATTTCTACTTTTATATTGAAGTGTGGTTTTGTTTTCTCCATGAATTATGAGTAATTTTCTTTATATTTTTCCTTAAAATCATAATTAATTAAACTATTGGATGAAAGTTGTGGAGAGTATTGATTTTTAATGTTGAAAGAAGTTGTGATGATTTAACTCCATGTACTTAATTTACTTCTTGATTTGGCCATCAAGATGTTAAAATTTGTTATGAGAACATGTAAAATTTAGGATGGTATTATCTCAGTAAAAAATTGGAAAGAATCACATGAGATTGTATGGATGAAAATGTAATTAATACGATTGAGTATAAATAAATAGAGAAATAATTTATGAAAGGTGTAGAGTTAGAGGACTTCAATGTGACAAGTTAAAGCTCCCAATTTGGTTTATTGTTTTAGGTTTTGATACAAGATGTTAGCCCCCAGGCAGAGGGAATTGAGGGAACTCTAGAGTGAGAGTTGGTACCTTCCCTGCCTAGCCGGTATTTAGAATTATTCAAACATGAAATTAACTAATGTTCTTTTTAGCATCTCTAGGTAAAGAATAATATTGCTCCTATTTGACACAACATAATTTTTTATACTTCCATAACATAATTCCTATAATTGTTGTTGATTCATGATAAGTTAAAAGATATTTCATATTTAGTGCTTCTTATTTTACAAAAACTCAAGTTATCTTTAGAAGTTGTTATTTTTTGGTCAAAATATCAAAAATACCAAAAACAATTGAACTTTAATTACTGTGATAATATATTTAGTTTAAGTAATTTCTTTTTTTAAATAGAAGTTTGTTACTTAATAGTGCATATTGTGAACAATCCCTATCAGTTCGATATTCGGGGCTTAATCAAAAAGTCATATATTACTTGATAGTGATACGTAGACTTGCGTAGTCCTAATATATATATATATATATATATATATATATATATAAATTAAAAAATAAAATTCTTATTTTCTTTAGGATCAGGTTTGGTGCTCTTGCAATGTAGGAAAGATGAGTGGAGTAACAATAAACTACAGAGGGTGGTCCTAACTTCGATCCAAGTGATTTGCGATGAATCTTTATAAGTTTTCATTTTTAATTTAATTTTCATGCATGTAGAATTTACTTTAGCAGATAAAATTAATTTCATTTTGATAAATGCTTTGCAAAATAGTGTAGTCCACAGGTTAATTACTTTGATCGAGCTAAAACTACATACAACATAACAGTATCAGAGGCAACAATCTCATCAAGAGTCGGTGAATAGTATCGTCGGTCTTTACCCTTTTCGAAATGTCCTTGAGGTAGGAGACACTATTCTAAATTCCAGTTCATATCTCTCACTTAGCACATATTAGCATTATCATCATCCCACTAGTCACCTAGACCTCAGATCTTTACAAGTCTGTCGACACTATTTTAGTGGGGGTCGTCTAGTGGAAGCTGTCAGTCGCCGGAATCAGAATCTTGTCGCCCGCTTAGGAGAGACATTTAATTTACATATATATATATATATATATTTAATTTTAGAAAATATTAAATCAAACCGATCCCATACCTTTCATAGTTTAAATGAAAGAGCATCGTACTTTAAGCTTTGTATCCATCTCGAAAGATAGACACATGGCTTGACGATGAGGCTCATTCAAATAAACTAAGAAATATATGACATCCGTTTGATTAGCGAAACCATTTTATTATAAGCAAAAAAGTTCCTCAATTTAATATGAAAAATTAAATAGGATTTATATTAAGCTGGGTTCGAAAAAGCTTCCTATGAGGGCTAGCTCCTATAGTTAGTTACATCCAAGATAACCAAAGTCACATATAAAAACTCTCAATAAGAATCAGTGGATATTATCTTCAAGAAGTTCAAATTATAGGACTTTTTCAATGAGATCGAACAAAGAGGTGTGAAATGAGAATGACTCAAGTTGGGAACATTTTATTTTTGAAATCCAAAGGAAGAAGAACTAGGGGATGTCATAGATCCTGAGGAGAAGCTCTGTGACTTCCAAGTCTACCTTATGGTTTGGTTTTAATTTAGAGAAGAAATATTTACATGTTTTATCCTACAAATTTTATTAATTAGTGCTTACATTCATGTTAAATGATCACACAAATAGCTTGAAAGATGTGAGGATTTATGTTGTAACGAACGACAACCTCAGAATCCTCAAACATGTTAAGGCTTAAATTTTATAGTAAGGCTATACAAAGGCCTAAAGATAAGTTGAGGATTTATGTCACACTAGGCAGACAACCTTGAAATCTTATGGCTCGGTTATTTAATTCTAAGGAATGGTTTAGCTGGTGTAGACATGTTTTGCTGTTGAAGATGGTCGTACTGCCCAAAATTCTAGCTCCAAGCTCCTCATCCTGGTGAGTTTAAGTTTTAGAAGTGTCAAATTATAGAGATTGAGAGAAGTGTCAAATTCAGAGGTCAATTTTTCTAATGTGTCAAGTTATGATGTCAAATCAAGTGTTTCATAAAGTTATGGTTATTTAAATATTATGGGGGGGTTAAAGTTTATTAGAGTGACACTGGTTAGGATCTCATGGTTCCCTCATTCCTGCATCACTATTTTCTTTTAAACCTACTTAGCTTAAACGAGTTGTGAAACCCATGTAAATCAAGGAGATCTCGTTAACAACCATGGGTTACCTCCTCCGAGGGACTCCCATAAATTCAAAAGTACATGTTAAATTTAGTGAAATTTTAAAGGATTTATTATTACCTTTGAAACAATTTGTTTTAGTTTTTGAAAAGTTATTTTGGTGTGAAAGTAATAGAAAGTACCCAACTAGGCAGTTATAATATTGCAGAAAATCTAAAACAAGAATTATTGAAGGTGAAACTAAAAAACCCTAAGTTATGACTTATTGAATCCCAAAAGATCTTAATGGATGATTCTAGAACAAAATATTTCAAGTCTAATTTTTCCTTTAGAATATTCAAGAAATTTCAAAGTATTTAGGGGATGACCCTAGATTGATTTGAAGATCTCTTAAAATATCTGAGTTCATTCTGAACTTATCATATTGTTCCATTAATCATCTCAGGCTAAATTAAAATTACCCCATTACTTGGTGAACTTTAACATTTTAATCATTTCAAGGGCAGGGTACTCAATTAATCAATTGATATTTTACTTAAAAGTTACGTGGGTGAATGCCCCCAAGGCAAGTTTCAATCATTAAAGATTTGATAACCACCACTAAAAATGGGCTTGATGGTGTTAATCATCAACAACATCATTTTCTAAATCCCATAAAAATAAGTTTTTAAAATTAAGCCTAGATCACTATCATGCCCCTTAATGAGTCTAATGGGGAAAATCTTTGGCAAATGTTAGAATTTTAATTTAGGATATATGGATTCTAATTAAAAGAAGTCAGATCATTTATTAATTGTGGACTTAATCCTAAGTGGAACATCCTCTCTCTAATTTAAGCCCATCACCTGAGAATCATTTGATTTTGATCAACTTCCAAATGTCATAATTTAACAAGTTGTAATTTTATTCTTATTATGGGAAGGTGGCAAGTTGGTTTCTACCTCTTACGCATTTTATTTCAATCATCCAAACATGTTAAATTATGATCAAAATTTCCCATTTCCCCTTTGATTAATCCTAAATTTTGCTTAAGGAACCAAAATCCAGAATGACCACTTTACCCTTGGGGCTCTTCACCTCATAACTCATGAAGCATAATTCAAGTGACTTAAGAGATTTTTAGAGTACTCAACCCATAGGGTAATACAGTGGGTTAACATGATTTTTACACACAATGTGGAATTGATTTTTTTGATTTTTTATTAATATTTAATTTACATAAATTAATACCAGATATATGCACTTAATCAAATATAGAAATTTATTAAACTATTTAAACCATCATGACCTTTTTCCTAAGCTTCTCTGACCATACCAAACTTACTAAAATTATTCCCATAATTTTTCAAGTGGTATTTTAATTTATATAATTTAAATAAGCCAAAATAGCCATCCCAACTTAAAAATTAGGGTTAGAAGCACAGATATGCTCTCTAGCCTTAGAAAAATTAAAAAAACATAGCCTTGTCGTAAGGAATGAACCCTAAATATTTCAAGCTATGGTGAGAAATGCTTGATCATAATGAATTAAAATACTCCAGAGAGTATTTAATTCATTAAAAATTAGAGAGCAAACAAATAATTTTCATTTTTAGTCCACATTATCCTCCTTTATTCACTAAGTAAAAGACTATTTTTTTATGATTTTTCTCACAAAGATATGATTTTTCAAAGTTCTGGAATTAAAATAAATAAGAAATCCCTAATTTTCTACTTATCTAGCTCAGCCGCCGCGTCAACCTTGTCCTCTCTGAGCTTTTCACGTGGCACTCATACACATTAACCGCCATTTGGTCCACAATTCATGCACCAAGTGTTTTTCTAGCTAAATCTCCTCGGTCCATCGAATAAATGCGCGATTAGATGACCCTTTGTAATCGTCCCGAGAGTCTAAACCCAACAACCGTTCACACTAAAATCTTAAGAACTTCATCTAGACTCCAACCAAATTGCATGGAGTTTGTTTCTAAACCTTCATAAACTCAAGACACATATATCCATAGGGTTAATCAAGCATGAAATCAAGACATGAACAATAAAAAAGAGCTCGATTTAGGGTTGAGACTCAATACCTTTGTCTGAGTGGGGAGGCCTTAATCAAATGGTTGTAGTAGCTTTGGATGGACCCAACAAACCTTCAGATGAGATCTCACACAATAGTAAATTGTCTAGCTATGATTTTTGATCAAGCTCGATTTTAGGTGTTGGTCTAGAGCTATCTAAGAGGCTCTTTAAGATGGGACCTTTTTGGGGAATCAATTCCTCTTGCTCTGGTGATGGTGTGGACACAATTAACTAGAGTTTAGTGGATTGTAGAGGTGTAGAGAAATCTGTTCTGGGTTGAGTTGAAATTTTGAGTTCAAAATTGGGCTCTCACAGGGGGAACCAGAGGGGGAAAATGGTGGGCTTGAGTTGAGGAGTTCTTGGAGAGTCTCTGATGAGATTTTGGCAGAGTTTCCTCAAAGATTTTGATGGTCTCCCCTTAGATCATGAAGGGGCTGTTTAAATTGGGAGCTTAGTGTGGCCACAAGGGGCAATTGCTGGGTTCAAAACAGTGCTTAGGTGGAGGGATGAAGAGCCCTAGTGGCCAATCAGACTTAGCCAGCTCAGGTGAGTTTAAATTTGGGTTTTAGCCAATGAGGGTTCCCTTAAGGTGGCTGTTTCCGGCAGCTTGCTAGGGTTCAATCATTTCTTGGCTCAAAGAGGTCAGGGGGTGGCTAATGATGGTTAACCCCTAATGGTATGACATAATGGAAAATATATTTCAAGATTAGACCAAAAATGGGATGAAATCCCTTAAATTAGGGCACCATTGATCCATAGCTCTTCTAGGGTGGGGTAGGTGAGTTTAGCTTGGCCATTAGGGTGTACTTGATGGCTGTAGAAGCTTTAGCTTGATCAATTCGGCATGGCTTGGTTAATTTTGGTGCATAGGTTCAATTTGGGTCAAATTGGCTTGATGTCCGGTCTAGGTTGGGCTAGCCATGAAATTGGAGTCAATTAATAGAGCAACTTGGTGTAATTGATTGTCATAAAGAGTTTATAAAATATTTGGAGTGATTTTGGATTGATTTGCATGTTCAATTTGAAGGAATTTGGGCATTTGATCGATTTGCGGATGTTGGGTTAGACGTGGAATTAAGTTGGGCTAGAGTTGGACTAATTCCAAATTAAGGGTTTAAAATGGTCTATAAGGATGTTATGAAGAGTTCTCAACATTAATTGGGTGTTAATTTTTGGGTTAGGTCATTCAATTTGGTGGAATTTGGGCACATGGCTAAATTGGGGCTAATTTGGGAATTTTGGATTTCGGTCAAAATTGGGTGAAATTGAGGGTTGGCCAAGGCCAATTGAAGGTTCAATTTGGTGTGTAGGAATTCTATAAAGGGTTTTAAGATTCAAATTAGAGCAAGTGAGTGGGCTATAGGGTTCGATTGGGTGAGATTAGAACACATGTTCAAAATTAGGGATTTTGGTTTAGATTGAAATTGGGCTCACAATGTGAGTCAATTGGACTGGGATTTGGTTTGAATTGAGTTTGATCATGATGAATTTGAGTTTAGAATTGAGATTAGAGAAAATTGGAATCAAATTGGTGAACATTTCAGGTGAATTGTGGTAATTGGGTCCTTCAGGGCAAATTGGGGCTTTTACTCAAAGTTGATTAAATTGGCCAAATTGGGTTCAATTGATAAATATAAATTAGTTTTAAGGACATTTAAAATGATTTTAGTGGTTTTGGGAAAGTTTGGGCCACCAAAGGCATTTTGGTAATTTTGGCTATTTGAGGAGGTTTTGTGCAATTTGGGTATATTCAAATGTGGTGAGATGATTTTTGAACAAATTTGGGTATTTTGGGTGAAATTGGGAATTTTGGTCAAACTTATGGTTTAGGGGTGTTTTGGTAAATTGGGTAGATTTGAAGAGCAAAAGACTAAGTTTGCTATTTTGGTTAAATTGAGGTGCCAACCACCCTATTTAAGCTATGGACCAATGAAATCTCCATTTGGGTCCTCTATGTACCGGCATTATCCAAACCCTAGCCTAGGGCTAATGGGTTTAGAGAACCATCTACATGAGTCTCCGAAAAGATCAAGGGATGTTGGCCTCACTTTTNATATATATTTAAAAGTTACAAAAGTCTACAATAAGGTAACCCAAGTAGGTCTCCCTTTAAAATAAAAGAAAGAGGAGGAGAGATTTTCTTAGTGAGGAGGGGACAATCTGCCCCAAGCTCGGCTTGAGCAATCCAGTTTGCAGGTCGGTTTCCTTCTCTATGGACAAAATTGAACCTCAGGTTGATGCCTTGGGAGATATGACCAATCTTGTTCTTCTATTTCAAAATGTGCCATTGGCAGTGGGTGGTATTTAGAAGTATGTTTATCATAACTTGAGAATCAGACTCAACTAGCAGAAACTCAATTTTGGCTTTAGAGGGAATGAAGGTAGCCCAATAGATAGAAATAGCTTCAGTATCCAATACATCTTCAGCAGCAGTGGGTGATAGGAAATTAAGGAGGCAGGAACCTTTTGAGTTTCTGAATAGGCCATCAATGCCAACATTAGACTTATAGAAACTCCAATCAGTATTGGTCTTTATTCAACCAATAGCTGGCTTAATCCAATACACAAGGGTATCCACAGAATTAGGCTGATTAGACTTGTAACTAGTCCTAAGGAGATATGGATGTGCCTTCCACAGAATAATTTTCTTCACAAAAGCTAGGCAGTTGGAAGCCACCTTAGAGGGAAGAAGTAGTTGCTCTTCAAACTTGATCTTGTTGCTGACCAACCAAGAGAACCAAGCCACCACACAAGGTATAGTCATGAGACTCAACTAATGCCACTCTTTCAAATAGAGAAGTAATTGCTGCCAGGTGAGAGTAATGTTTTGCACTTTCAAATTTAAGAGCACAACAAACCAGACTTGTTGAACAAAAGTTCATTGGAAAAATAGATGATCAATGGTCTCCTCATGACCTTTGCATAGCACACAGCAAGAAGGGCCTCTCAAACCTTATAGTTTTAAGATGTCATCTGTGGGGAGCAATTTGAAAAATAGTCTCCAACAAAAGAATGACATGGAAGGTGAAAGGAACTTGCTCCATAGAGGTTTCCCCTAGGGGATGACCTCACCATGAGGTTGCAGGGAATAAATATAAGCAGAAATAGATTGTGCAGTACCTTTTTTGGTGATCAATTTATCCTGATTGGAGGGGTCCAAAGGAATGCTAGAAATCCTTTGAATGGTTGAAATATATAAAATGTTATGAAGGGCAAGGAGATTCCAATGCCCCTCATTCCAACAGTCAGAGACCTTCGTGCTAGTGGAAAATGGGGCAGTGGCCACCTAAGAAAGGTTCCCCTCTCCCATCCAATTGTCAAGCTAGAAATTCAAGTTGCCCTCCATAATTCCCAAATAAAAAGGTCCTCAGCAAATTCCTTAGTTTTGAGCATTTGAGACCAGATTTTAGAATCACCCAGTTTGGGGGAGGCAAGGGACGGGTAGGAACCCCTACAGTACTTTCCTTTCAAGAAAATAGCATAAAGAGATTCCTATGCTCTAAAATGAATCCAAAGTTTGCAGAAATTAATATGTTGTAAGTGCTTGAAGCTTCTAAATCCAAGACCCCAATTTTTAGCTAGTTTGCAAAGGGTGACCAGACCAAAGAAATCTGTTAAATGTTTTCTCCAGTAAGTGTTGAGTACTTTGCTTCAATGCAGCTATTTGTAGGATGTAGGAAGGGATGGCTGACAGTACATGCTTTAGAAGAGTGATTTTACCACCATTTGAAAGAAAAGAATTGGTCCAACTGATTAGTTTTGTTTGAATCTTTGTAACCACATCATCAAATTGAATTTTTCTGGTCCTTCCCTTCAGCAAGTGAACCCCCAAATACTTCAGGTGAGAGATGGAAGATGTAAATCAAGTGAAGTTGGAAATCCATAATCTGAATTGTTGTTTGACTCCCTTGATGAAATATATATTGCATTTATGTTTGTTCAGGAGCAGGCCAGAACAGGCCAGAAATTCATCCAGACATTTCTGAATCTGTTTAGCAGCAGTTTAGTAGCCTTAGAAAAAATGATGACATCATCTGCATAATATAGATGGCTGATTGCAATATTAGATCTAAGTTGGAACTGATTTTGAGGTGATTCAGTTGAGATCTGGTTTAGCAAAAGATAGAGGTAATAAAAAATGAAAATGAAGATAGTAGGGGAGAGGGTCACCTTGCTTGATTCCTCTAGTTTCTTTAAAGAAACCAGTTGAAGTACCATTGATGAGTAAAGAGAGAGCATTATTATTCAACCATCTCATGATCAAAAGTCTGAACTCAAGAGAAAAACCTCTAGCCTGTAAAACCTCATCAATAAAATCCTAATGGATTGTATCATATACTTTGCTGATGTCCAATTTGTAAATTAGATTACCCCCCTGCAGCTTCTATCCAGATCTTGGTATAATTCCTGGGCTAAAAGGACATTATCCACAATGCTTCACCCCTTAATGAAAGCTGTTCGGTTCTTGCTGATGATCATGTGCAAGTGAGGTTGAATTCTAGCAACCAATATTTTACTAATGATCTTAGTGACCACATTGGTAAGGCTAATAGGCCTGAATTGTTCCCATTTTTTGCAATTGGTCTCCTTAGGAATGAGAATGATATCTAATGAGGTGAAATACTTGGGGGGATCCTGACCTTTGAAGAAAGCTTGAACAACTTCAATCACTTCCATTCTGATGATATTCCAAGTTTTTTTGTAAAAGTCTGCATAATAGCCATCAGGGCCAACTTTTTTCTTGGTGTCAATGGAATCCAAAGCTAACTTGATTTCCTCCTCAGTAGGTATAAGAGTTAGTTGAAGTATGGAAATATACTGTCTGCAATGATAAAAAGGTTAGCTTGAATATCATCTCTTGTCACAATGTTTTCAGTGAAAAGGTTTTGATAATATTCAATTGCATTGGTAGAAATGTCACTAGCATTATTAAGCCAAACTCTCTGGAATTCTTTATTTGGTGGATTTCATTACATTTCCTCCTGTAATTTATTATGGCATGATAGTATTTGGAGTTTTTGTCACCTACACAAAAATGAGTCTGAGCAGCTTTCTGTTGAAGGAATTGTTCCTGGAAGTGAATTACATTGAGCAAATTCTCATTAGTAGTAAACAATTCAGCTTCCATGATAGGGTTATCAAAGAGTTGGGACTCTAAATTTTCAACATTAGCCTCAGCTTCAACAACCTTAGTATGCAGGTTGCCAAAAACCTGCCAATTCCAAGATCTAAGTTTGGCAGCAAGTCTTTTTTGTAGTATCCATAGCTTGACCCATGGGTTGCCATGATGGTAGCTGGTCGACACAGAAAGCACCAGATTAAAAAACTTTGGATGGGAAGACCAAACATTGAGATATCTGAAGGGGGATTTAGGGGTAGAAGAGGTGCTTTGGATAGCAATGAGAAGGGGCCTATGATCAGACCCAGTCATAGGCAAATGAGTGACAAAAGTGTGTAAAAAGTCATTCAGCCAATGCTCATTAGCAAGAGCCCTATCAATCCTTTCCCAAAATTTTCCCCTTCTCCAAGTAAATTTGGGGCTAGAGAAACCCAGATCAAATAATCTTGATAATTGCATTTTATCTAAGAAGAGGTTCATTTTGTTGACATCAGGAGGTATACCTCCAACCTTTTCATTAATAGAGGCCACACAATTAAAATCACCACAAACCAACCATTTAGACAACATGTTGTGACTAAGTTGAGTGATTTCCTTCCATAGCTCAAACCTGCAATGTGAATTGCTGAGAGCATACACAAAGGTGGCATGAGTAGAATGCTTAGACATTGAGATGGAAATGTGAAGAAATTGAGGATGATGAAGTAGGATTTACCAAGTGAATTCCTTCTTGCATAGGAGCCATACTTTATTTTTGCAATTAGAAGAAAATTGAAAACTAGGAAATTTCTTGATAATTCTGGACTGATGTTTAGAGACCATAGGTTCAAGCAAGGCAATACACTAAAACTTGTGCATCCTATTTAAATTCATTAACATGCTAAGGGACCTAAGATGGTCCAGTCCCCTAACATTCCAACATAGGAGGTTAATCATTAATTATTTTTCCTCTCCTCCTTGTTCTAGAAAGAGATTCCAAGCTCTTAGATAATGAATCCCCATTTTCAGAATCAACAGCTTGCACTTCAAGTAAGTTTTTCTTCTTCTTTTTTTTGACTGATGAATCTGTCATTCTTCTTCAAGGTTTAAATTCAAATTGTGGACCAGATTATCATAAAAAAAATCTACATTAGGGGGAGCAAGCACAAGAGAATTTGCCTTGCTGGAGGTCCCCCCAGTAATAGCTTCTCTCTCTGGAGAAGGATATTGAAGTTAAGGGGCAGCACTAGAGGAAGGGGATACTAATGGAGTGTGGTTTGGGTTATGCCCAGAGGTTGACTGCGTGAGGGAGGGGGAAATATTGGTATGTGGGAGGTTATGACTGGTAGATGGGTCAAAGGTTGAGTTAGCTGCAAGGATTAGAAAATCAAACTGATCAGAAGATCACTGAGGGGCCTCCACCTCCAGTATTTGAAGTGTAGGTTCAGTAAAATGAGCCAAACCCTCAGAAGGGATGGGTTTAATGTTCATATCAGTAGTTCCTTCAAAAGAAGCCTCAAAATAAACTACCCCATCAGGATGAGGGTTAATTACAAAGTTTTCAAAGGTTGGAGGTTGTGTGGGTACTGTAAGGTCAGCATCAAGGTTTGAGTCCAAATTCTGAGTGGTGAGTTCAGGTTCTATAAGTAGATTGGTATTCTGAATTAGAGAGCTAGGAATTGGTACAGAAGAAGATTTCTTTTTATTGGGGTGAAGTCTGAAACCTCTGCTTTCATTATGCCCAAACATTTTACAATTATGGCAGTAGTATGGCCTTTGGTCCATAACAATTTTCTGCCAATAACCGTTGTTGATTGTGCCAAGCCAGATTTCCTCCACATCAGGTTGAGTAATGTCCCTTTCCACAAGGATTCTAGTGACTGAAGGCCTTGAGAGGTTAAAAGTAGAATCATCCAACTTCAAAGGTCTGCCAAGTGCAGTACCTATAGTGAACAAAACTTGGTGATTGAAAAAATGTGGTTTCAGCCCAGGTAGTTTGAACCAAATGAGAATAATTGGGGTTTCCTTTGAACGATCAAAATCAATGGTTTATTTCAACAGTTTCATGGAGATACCATCTAGATATAACACTTGTTTAGCAAAGAGCCTTGCATAATCCTCTTCTTTGGCCAATTTGATCATAATATGTCTTCCATCCATCAAACCAACCCTCCAAGCACCAGCAAAGTTCAAATCATCAAAACACTTTTTGATTTCATCCATTTTAGGGTGGCTGAATTGAAACTTGTCAACAAGATTAAATTTTCATCTTTAGCTAGAGAAGAAATTTAATTATCAGAAAAAAATGCAGCCACCTTGCCACCTTTTCTATGTAAAGGCTTCACAAAAGGACAATCTCCTTTACCAAGAGTAGCATCATGAAAGGATTGAGGGAAGACAAGATTCTCAGACTTTTGCAAGGTCTCAAAACCTTTCCCCACAACATCATCAAAAGTTTATTTTGACCATTGTATGTTGGTTTTCAAATCAATGGGGACAGGGGAGGCCATTACCAGCAAAAACAGTGAACAGAAAAGACAGTGAGAAGAAAACCTCCAGCAATGGAACAATAAACCAGAAGTTAGAAAGAAAGAAAGCCAGGAAGGGGGGAAAAAAACTCTCCACCCAATCTGACCCCAAGAAAGAACCAAAATAGAGATAATAAAATNTTAGGACTGCTGGACCTTAGGGTTAACCCTGGGTGTTGATCTGGAGCTAAGGCACTCACTACACTTATCTGCTCTCACAATCACTCACAACCCTAAACTCAAATTTCTAGCTTAAATCCCTTGATCTTTTTGGGATACTCATGTAGATGGTCCCCTAAACCTATAAGCCCTAGGGTTATGGTTTGGCTAAGACCACTATGCAGAAGACCCAAAATAGGGTTTCCATTGGTCCATGGCTTGTTGATGATGGTTGGTACCTCAACTCTTCCAAAATACCCATCTTGGCCTTTTACCCCTAAAACACTCCCGAATTACCAAAATACCCCTCTTGTGCCCAAAATCCAAAAAATTCCAAAAATTTCCAGAAAATCCAAATAAATCCCAAATATTCTCAATTTCATTTCTCTCAACTACTACATGACCCAATTTGGAAAATTTGACCATCTTTATCAAAAATCCCCAAATTTGCTTTGAAAGACCCAAATTTCCCCAAATTTAACTAAAATATTCATCAATTTGATCTCAATTGACTATTCCAATCCTAAACTCAAATTAACTTTTTATATGACCAAACTAAACCAAATCCAAGCTCAATTGGTTTCCAATCCTAAACTCAAATTCACTTTTGATATGACCAAACTAAACCAAATACAAGCTCAATTTGTCCATAATTTGAGCCAAATTTTGACTTGGGTCAAAACCCCAATTTTGACCATATGGCCTAATCTCACCAAATTGAACCCATAACCTAGTAAATTGGCCTCAATTAATTTTGAAAAATCTTTAAAACATTCCTATAAATCAAAATCAACCTTCAATTGGCCTTAGTGAAGGCTCAAAACTATTTGATTCTGGCTTAAATCCAAAATTCCCAAATTTAGCCTCAAATTGGCTAAGTCCCCAAATTTCACCGAATTGATGTCCTTAACCTCCAAATTGGCACCCAATTTATGTTGAAAACTCTTCATAGGGTCCCCTTGACCATTTATAACAATCAATTTGGACTTAGCCCAAGGCTAACCCAAGCTAGACCCAAGCCACCATTTACAATAATCAAATTTGGACTTAGCCCAAGGCTAACCCAAGCTAGACCCAAGTCTAGCCTACATGACCAAATTGATTAAAGTTCAAAATTCCCTCAAATTGACCCTCCAATTGAGCTCAAAATCATGACCAAATTGACTAAAAATCAAAATTCCCTCAAATTGACCCTTCAATTGAGCTCAAAACCTCTTCCCAACCATTTACAATAATCAATTTGTACCTAGCCCAAGGCTAACCCAAGCTAGACCCAAGCCTAGCCCAACATGACCAAAATAATTTAGACCTAGCCCAAGGCTAACCCAAGCTAGACCCAAGCCTAGCCCAACATGACCAAATTGATTGAATAAAATTCCTTCAAATTGACCTTTCAATTGAACTCAAAACCACTTCCATCCTTCACCAAAGTTGTTCATTATCCCTCAAATTGACCCTCCAATTGAGCTCAAAACCACTTCCATCCTTCACCAAAGTTGTTCCCTATGATCATCTAAGGTTAACCCAAGCTAGACCCAAGCCTAGCCCAACATGACCAAATTGATTAAAGTTCAAAATTTTTTCAAATTGACCTTTCAATTGGGCTCAAAACCATTTCCATTCTTCACCAAAGCTGTTCCTTGTGAAATTGACCTTTCAATTGGGCTCAAAACCATTTCCATTCTTCACCAAAGTTGTTCCTTGTGACAATTGACCCTTCAATTGAGCTCAAAACCACTTCCATCCTTCACCAAAGTTATTCCTTATGATAATCTACACCAAATAAAATAATTAATTGGGCCAATTGATATGGATAGCCTAGACCAAACCCAAAACTTGGTCATTGCACCCAATTGGACCCATGCACTAAATGTGACCTAACCACCCTAAAGTCACCAAATTAACTCCATCACAACCATTAGTTGGACTTAGCGACCAGTACAAACACCATGAAACCACCTAAATCAAGACATGGACCAAAGGTCCCCCAAATCAAGGGATATTATTTCTAAAAATGCACGTACTTAAGATACCCTTATCAAAATTAGGTATTATTGCACTAAATTGCTGTGACATATTCCCCTGGGTTCCCTGAGCTCCTAGCCACCTTCCCCTAGCCGGCTGGCCAGCCTAGTGGCTGGAAAAGCTCAAAACCAAGAGCCACCTCCATGGAGCTTCATCCAAATCAAACCTAGAGGCCAGCTTATCCAAATCAAACTATGGAGCTCCTCTGCACTCCACCTAAGAACCACATTACACCTCCTAATTGGCCGTGACAGCCACCATAACCCCATTTTTATAAAAGGCCACCTCCATGCCCATTAATCTAAGTGCTGAAAATTCCTTAGTAAGACCACTCCAAGCTTCACATAAAGCTTCTCTAAGATCTCTTTAATGAATTGTAACCATTTTCCCTCACTAATTCCCATTGCCGGAGCTCAATTTTGAGCTTGGAACCTTGCCGGAAAACAGGATAGAACCCAATACACCTCCACAATACACCCAAACTCAAATTAACTCTACTCATACCTTCACAATAGTTAAAGAAGTCAAAGCTCCATAAAATCCCCCTTCCACAGAGCCTCTACCATAGCTCCAGACCAACACCCAAATCCTGTCGTGAACGAATTCATACCTAGGCCTTACACCAAGAAAAGGGACTCAATCCCTAGCCTCTTTGGATCATAACAAACGTTCCAAGACCCTTTGATCGAAGCTTCACTTCTTATAGAAAAGGTACAAAACCTCACCTCATCCCGAGCCTATTTTGATTCTCTATTTAATTAGACTTAATTTAATTGCATGATTACCGTATGGATGTGTTTGTCTCACTTAGACGAGTCCATAGGATCAAAAATGAAGTGATTTGGTTGAGTCTAGGCTGAGATATTAGGGTTTTAGTGTGGAAGGTCACGGGATCATTCTATCGGGGATGATGATGGGGAGTCGTTTGATCAAGCGTGTATCAAATGGACAGAGGAGATCGAGCCAGACGACGCTTCGGGACATAAACAGCGGGCCGAGTCAGCTACTACATGGACAGCGACGTCCAACCAGAGTGCACCACGCATGCTCTCGGAGCCGTTGTAGGTTGAGGTGGCACGTGCGATTTAAATAGAAAAATAGGACTTTTTCTATTTATTTAAATACCCCTAACATAGAAAATTCATAACTTTGTGTAGAAAAATCAAAAAAATAAAATAAAAATACCCTCTTACTCAGTGAATAGAGGAGAATAATGTGGAATAAATTTAAAGTCCATTTGATGCATAAAATATTTTTAATTAATTAAACACTGTTTGAGATCATTTAATTCTTCATGCATATTGATACATCACCTTGGCTTGAAACTTTGACATATTGTAGCCTCTATGAAGGGAAACATCCTCTGATTTTTCCAAAGTCAGAGGAGGTTCCTATACAGAGAACCATATTTTTCAAGACCTTACACATTATTTTCTTAGAATAATCATGAAAATTAGCATATTGATTAGAAAATTCTAAGAATATTTTGGAAGGTCCACTCTGACTAGAGGAGCTTTAAGAAATAATTTCATGGGTCAAGTCATTTAAAATGCACTTAAATTTTTCAAACACTAAATCACTAAAATAATTAATTTTAGAAAATATAAACATTTAAATGACTTAATTTTTTATCTCCACTGTGGTTTATGATCCAGAGAACTCATTATAAAAAGTTCAAAATATTTTGAGTTTATTTGATAACTTAAGTTGATTTTTAAAGATAAATATTACTTTTGACACTTAAATGATTTTTAAAAATCAAAATATAACTAAAAAATTATGAAACTTAGTGTCTTGAGTTCTCTGCTTTTTTAAAATCAAAATATAACTCAAAAAATTATGAAACTTAGTTTTTTTGAGTTCTCTGTGATCATATTTTTAAAAATCAAAATATATCTCAAAAAATTATGAAACTTAGTTTTTTTGAGTTCTCTGTAATCAGAAAAAAATCAAAATATAACTCAAAAAATTATAAAACTTAGTTTTTTGAGTTCTCTGTGATCAGGGGAATCAAAATATAACTCAAAAAATTATGAAACTTAGTTTTTTGAGTTCTCTATTATCAGGGGTGTTTTCTAAAAATAAAATTATATTTAAAATAAAAACTTGATTTTTAGCCTATTTTAAATATTTGAATAATTTAATATTTAGAATAAAAACTTGATTTTTAACCTATTTTAAATATTTAAAATAATTAAAAATTGATGAAAAACACAAAAAAGAATAAAAACTTGATTTTTAACCTATTTTAAATATTTAAAATAATTAAAAATTCATAAAAAAACACCAAATGTTCTAAATTGCTTCCTAATCACTTAGGAACAATTAGAATATTTTTCCTGATTTTCTAGACCTATTTTAAATATTTAAATAATTAAAAATTCATAAAAATCACAAAAATAATAAAACTCATTGATATGCCTAATCACTTAGGAACAATTAGAATATTTTTCCTGATTTTCTAAATAAAGATATTGAATTTAAAAGCTTAAAAATAAATTTTAAAGGCTAAAAATGAGTTTTTTGACTAAAATAATTCCAATAAATCAAAGAAAAATCAGAAAAATATGAAATTTGCTCCACTGGTTTTCTAACCTCAGAGAGATTTGTCAAAAATACAAAATTTAATTTTCATCATTTAAAATATTTTATTTTTATTAAATAACCCATAACTTAAAATAATTCTGATAAATCATAGAGAATTAAAAAATCATGAAATTTGGTCCAAAGGCTTCTCTAGTCTAGGTCTACCTCGAGAAAAAATTTAAAAGGATTAAAATTTACCTTGGTTAAGTTGGAATTTTCTTTGAAAAATCCTATTTTTGCATTAAAATAATTATATAAATTAAATTAAATTTTTAAAAATCACCTTTGAAAAATCCTATTTTTGCATGAAAATAATTATATAAATTAAATTAAATTTTGAAAGGAATTTTCTTTGAAAAATCCTGTTTTTGCATGAAAATAATTATATAAAATAAATTAAATTTTGAGAAATTTTGAAAAATCCTATTTTTGCATGAAAATAATTATATAAATTAAATTAAATTTTCAAAAATCATATTTTTTCCTTTGATGTCTTAATTGACCCATGATAAGGTAGGATAAAAAATTCAAGTCATTTGATTTGAATTTGACAAATTATGAAGTGTTAGAGCCTTAGGGGCAAATGTGTAATTATGGAAACTTAGCCTTAATTAACATTTAGGCTTAAGTCAAGGAGGGAAATGGGTAACCTCTGATCTTAATCAGTTATTTTGATGCTTGAAACACAAGGGGTTAATTGGTAGAAACCAATCTCACTTTCCTCATTAAAAATATAAGTTAATAAATTTCTAAATCATTAAAAATTTGGAAGTTTATTAAAATTAAATGATTCTAGACTTATGGGTATGAATTTTGAAGTCAATAATTAATCAATTTAATAATTAAATGATCCTGGACTTAGGGGTATGACTTTGGAAACCAATAATTAATCAATTTAATACCCCTATTTTGATTTTAAAGAAAATTCAAATTATGAATCATGACCACTTAAAGCTTAACCTTTTCAAAACTAATTAAGACACTCATTTACAAATTATGAATCATGACCACTTAAAGCTTAACCTTTTCAAAACTAATTAAGACACTCACCTATGATCATGACCACTTAAAGCTTAACCCTTTTCAAAACTAATTAAGACACTCACCTAGGTCTTAAGGGCTTAGTGGTGACTTAGGCCAAATCAAAATTGACTAAATGAGGATTAGGGCTAGGCGTTAAGGGCTTAGTGGTGACTTAGGCCAAATCAAAATTGACTAAATGAGGATTAGAGAAATAAAAATAACATAATCAAATATCCTTGAAACACCATTAAGCCCAATTAGGGTTAAAATTTGGCTAAGTGTTCCAACAACACTAACTTGCCTCTTTAAGGGTCTTCACCCACATAATTCTTAAACTGAATCACAAGTGATAATTACCCTATTCTTAGGGATAATTGACACATCAATGTTCACTGAGTAATAAGGGTATTTACAGGATGACTTATTAAGCAATATAATAAGTTTAAAAGAACTCAAGATTTTTCCACCAGGCAGCGAAAGAGTAGTACAGACCTGTTTCTTTCTTTAGACCTGTTGGATGTCTTGAAGATCTACTAAACTTAATATGTTTTGCTTGACAAAATCATCCTTAATTAAAAGGACCCACCAAAATATGACATAAGGTTAGGAAAACCACCAGAACTTTACTTTTCCTGCTCTCCATAAACTGCCTTAACATGCATTTTTAAGTTTCAGGTGGTGAAACGAGAAGACTCGCCAGGTACGCTTTTACAGTTTGTAGCGTTGTCTTTCTTATACTTTATGTTATACTTTTGTGCTTATACAAATTTGCATGGAAAACTAAAACTATTAAGATAGCCACAAAACTAAAACCAAAACCAAAAATAAAATCAACCACGAAAAAATTTAGCCCTACGAAATAACTTGCATGTTAACCAAAACCAAAACTAAAATCAACCAAGATAAAATTCACCGCCACAACATTCGAATAAACCAAAACCAAAGCTAAAACTAAAATCAACCAAGATAAAATTCACCCCCACAACATTCAAAATGTAAAACAACTCAAAATTTAATCATACACATCACATAAAACTACAATTGCAACTAAATTAAGACGTCTCTATCGGATGATCGGGAATTCCTCAAACACAAAACTGACACTTCAACTAAATTAAAACGTCTCTATTGGAAGATCGGGAACCTTCGGAGGAGGTAACCTACGATAAATATTCTCTATTGGAAGATCGGGAACCCTCGGAGGAGGTAACCTACGGTTGCTAACGAGGTTTTCCGCTAAATTAAAATGTCCTTATTGGAAGATCGGGAACCCCTCGGAGGAGGTAACCTACGGTTGCTAACGAGGCTTCCCAAGGCTAAATGAAATGGGAATTCATTAAGTTGAGTTTAGTAAGTTCATTTGGACTAAGTGAATCCAATAGAAAATAGTGATGCCGAAATAAGGGAACCGTAGGATCCAAACTGGTGTCTCTCTAATCAACTTTAATATGCCTTCATAATATTTAAAGAACTTCAACCATAGGGCCACCTGATTTCACATTATAACTTGACACACTAAAAAACTTAAACTCGTCGCGGCAGGGGTTTCAAGTTAGCATGGTTAGCAGCACGACCATCTTTAACAGCAAAACCTGTCTTCCCCAGCTAAACCAATCTTCCTTCCTTAGGCATAAACAACAAATCCATAGGAATTCGAGGTTGCTTGCTTATGCAACGTAAATCCTCACCTTATCTTTAGGTCTTTGTATAACCCTATTATACAATATATTTCCTAACTCGTCTTAGGATTCTGAGGTTGTCATTTGTTACGACCTAAATCCTCACATCTTCCAAGCTATTTGTGTGATCATTTCACATGAATGTAAGCCCTAACCAATAAAAATGACAGGATGAAACACCTAAATATTTCTCCTCAAAACTGAAGCCAAACATTAGGATAGCTTTGGAAGTCACCAAGGTTTGCCTCTGGATCCCTGACATCCCCTAGTTCTTCCTCCTTTGGATTCTATAATAAAATGTTCCAAATTTGAACCAATCCCCTTTCACACCTCTACGTTTGATTTCATTGAAGAGTCCTACCCTTTGAAATTCCTTGAAGATAATATTTCCTGATTTTTATCGAGTCTTCTTAGTTGACTTTGGTCATTTAAGATGTAATTAACTATCAAATTATCGGATAGACCAAAAGTCCCAATAAAGATTCAAATTAAATTGAATATCTCAGAGATTTAGTTTGGATTTGATTTCAAATTCCAAGGATATGAAATTGTGTGCAAGGAAACCATATTGAGTGGAAAACATAAGCACAGAAAAGGGAATAGAGCATCAAAACCTACCCCGAATGTAAGGATGGGAATAGGACGTCTAAGCCTACTCCAAATGTGAGGATGGGAATAAGACATCAAAACCTACCCCGAATGTGAGGATAGGAATAGGACATCTAAGCCTACCCCAAATGTAAGGATGGGAATAGACTATCTAAGCATACCATGATGTCTAAAACTACCCCGAATGTAAGGATGGGAATAGGACGTCTAAGCCTACCCCAAATGTAAGGATGGGAATAGGATGTCTAAGCTTAACCCAAATGTAAGGATGGGAATAGAACGTCTAAGCCTACCTCGAATGTGAGGATGAGAATTGGAAATCTAAGCCTACCTTAAATGTAATGTGAGGATGAGAATAGGACGTCAAAGCCTACCCCGAATGTGAGGATGGGAATATAACATCTAACCCTACTTCGAATGTTAGGATGGGAATAGGACGTTTAAGCCTACCCCGAACGTTAGGATGGGAATCGTACATCTAAGCCTACATCGAATGTAAGGATGGGAATAGGACATCTAAGCCTACCCCAAATGTAAGGATGAGAATAGGACGACTAAGCCTACCCTAAATGTGTGGATAGAAATATAACGTCTAAGTCTACCCCGAATGCAAGGATTGACACTGGAGCAGAAAGATTGAAGAAATCTTCAAGGAGTAAAAGACTCCATGAGAATGTGAAGAAATTGGTGTAGACGAGGATATTAGTGCTACATAAGCAAAGAGTAAGAAACTTTAAACTCGAGAGAAACAAACTCAACAAAACTTATTTTCTTTTCTTGTTGACTTTATCACATTTAATTATCAAAGTACATTTTCAAAATTTAATTTTCATTGGTTCATTTTCAAAAAAAAAAATAATTTTAATATTAACTTTTGTTATATTGTTCTTCGTTCGTTATAATTTAGAAATAAGGTATGGTTCCACAGCTCTTTATTAATTACAGGGAAATTTGACAGACATGTTGAAATTTGAAAGAAATTTCATTAATCTGCTTCAAACAGATGTTACAAATTGAATACATGCTGAAATCATCCAAAAAGACAACATGCTGAATACATCCGAAACATCATATGCTGAGTACATATCATATATGATGTTCTGATGGAGTACAAAAGGTGACGAAAACTATATATCTGTCCTTTGTGGGACGAGCTCCAGATCAAGCTGAGCTACTAAGCCATGCTACAGAGCAAGAATTCCTTTTACGTCTGCTTAGAGGTGTAACCATCTCATTGCTCGTACGGGCGCAACTCCTCTAACTCTAGATCTGGTTGGAACCCATGCAGTATCTTACTGTCGTTTATTCTTTTGAATGTCACAAACATTCTGTAGTGTTGTACCCCCGGAAAGCAATGCTTGGCAAGGTCTTCACCATTATCTTTAAGAATCAGTACTGATCCCATCTATAGTGGAATCTCAAAAAACTCCCTAAACTCCCCAAGGCCAATAACATTGATTTCTTTTCCAAATAGTATATTATTTTTGCTCATGAAGGACACCATGCAGAAGGACCTCACAAAATCATGATGGTCTATGTGCGGGGGAATGCAAACTCTTTCATCGTAGATGTTGATTATACAACTATTTGGAATGCCATCGGTTGGTAGTATACTCCATCTGACCATCCTCTTGATCATTCTCTTTATGTCAGAAGGCATCAGATCCACCTCATTGTTTCTTAAGATACCTAGGGGGTTCTCTTGCCTATCTTTAGTGAAATTGTAGCAACAACCATATTGGATGGTAATCCTGCCCTTTCCACGCATCCACTTTTGTAGTTTTGAATAAGTTATCACCATTAGCAGACCAACTTGACTTCTGTCCCTCAGGTAAAAAATATAGTCTAGAACTATACTTTCATCATTTTCAGAGAAGACTCCTGTATACAACTCCAAGCCTTCCAGAATGCTGACAAATTTTCCTTGTATTTCCTTGTAGAATTCAAATTCTCGTTTTTTAACATTATTCATTCATTACAGTTCTGCCGTAGGGATCCTTTGAGATCGTTGAGGCAGCTTCCTCACCTCCAAAACTGTAAGATATCATGTCTGACTTTGTTTTGTAGGTAATGAAATATATGACTCAGTATCCGGGTAAGCTGTCTCGTGACGTCTCGTGTCAGCAGCTATGAACTCCTCAAATAAACTATAGTGGTTTAAGTGGAGAACATTACATGTTGGGCATTCCACGAATGCTCCTCTTATTGATGCTTGAATAGGAACTTTGACATTGCACATTGGGCAACCCTTGTAAATTTCATCTGGTATTTCAGACTATATCTACTCTATAAGAAACTTGGACTCGTCCTTTGTGGCAAGCAAACTAAAGGAAGTTTCTCTCATGCATGGCTCGTAAAATCCCTCCTCACGAATCGGGGTGAGTAAATTTTCTGCCTCTTGCAGGTATCTCTTTTCCTCTCATAGAAAAGCTTTGTGCTTGCGACAATTAGCATGCTGGTGTTGAGTTCTTCTTAGTGGTGCATCTGACACCCTTTCTTCGTCAGTGTCGATTAGAACCCACATTGGTGTTATCATTCACGGTAAGTGGCTAGTCCCTTCCATTAGATTTTGTTGTGTTATCCGTTTCTTCCTCTTTGGAAAGGAGTCTTCTTTTGTACTGATGCTTAACTGTGACAGTAGTCCTTCTTTCTCTTGACAACTGACTATGTCCATCAGGGGACCCTCATAGTTCACATTGACTTGACCAAAGTCTAAGTCAAAATCTAAGATGTCACCCTGAGCTACCCTTTCTCTGTTCAATGTGATATTTAAGTCATCTTTAAAAGTGAATATTAGCTTATGTCCTGACATTTTTCTGTAGAAGATAGGAAAACATCAGTGCGTTAAAATTAAGCACGAACATGAATGAAAATGAAGCAATTATTAAACACAAGTTTTAATTATACAGGTGCAAATTTCTAATTTAATTTATTTTAATTTTAATAGAATTTCAAAATTAGAGATAAAAAGATGAAATTAAAGTGAAAAAATTCTAAAATTTTCATTTAGCAAAATAAATAACCCTAGAACAATTAAAATTCCAAAAAGTTGTTTTCAAGCAATCATCACGTTGGGTAGTATGTCTTCAAGTAGCGACCATTGACCGGTAGCATAGGTCTTTCAGCTTGAAAATCCACTAGCTGGTAAGCTCCTCTTGAATAGACCTTCTCTATGACAAATGGTCCCTTCCAAGTTGGTTTGAATTTTCTACCTATCTTGTGGTGTGCAAGAATAAGTCTTTTGAGAACAAGAACAAGGTCACCAACTTTGAACACCCTTGGGGGACCAATTTTTCATGAGCCTACACCATCCTTGCTTGGTAAATTTCCAAATCCTATTGTACTTCTAGTCATTTTCTCTCAAGACTTTCTAATTTTTCAAGTTTGAGCTTTCCACTTTCCTGTTTTGTAATTTAGTTGGCAATGGCGACTCTAAGAGATGGTGTCTGAACTTCAGTGGTAGAAGGACCTCAAACCCGTACACAAGCGCGTAAGGTGTATATTGAGTAGGAGTTGTGAACATCGTATGGTAAGCCCAAAGAGCTTCTAATTGTTTATTATGCCAATCTCTTTTGTTTTTGTCCAATGTTTTCTTTAAAATCTGCATGAACATCTTATTGAAGGCCGCAGCTTGACCGTTTGCCTTAGAATAGTAAATTGTTGGGTACCTCCAATCTATCCCATGTCTTTTGACAATGTTGTTAACCTATGTGCTCTTGAAGGCTGTCACATTATCGGAAATCACTATGTCCGGTACACCAAAATGGTAGACGATCTGGATTTTCAAAAATTACAGAACATGTTGTGTTGTAACCTCTCGTAATGTCACCGCCTCTGCCCACTTGGACAAGTAATATGTAGCGACAAGAATAAATCTATCCCTCATAGGATGGAGGTTTTATCGGAACTATTATGTCCGTGCCCCAACACTCGAATAAGCATGAGGCAACTGTTGGGTGTAGCACATTTAGAGGTTGATGTATCTGAGTCTCTTAATCTTCATTTTCATTTTCAGCCCTGACTAGTGAAAACCACACAATTCAGCGCGTACTTCTTTGACGATATTCTATGCTTCTGCTCTTCTTAGACATCGCAACCAAATCTGATCGAACGATCTTCTATTGAGGACATCACCTACTAGAGCATATGACATAGCCCTTCTCGTGATGTGATATGCCTCAGACTTGTCCTCTGGTAGCTTTTTAGTTGCAAATATTCTATCAATGGCTTGTGCCCGTCTTTGTTGATGTTAGCAACTACAATCATCATCGTTTCTTCATTTTCAAGCTTATGTAAGTTGCTGAGGTTGATTCAAACCAAAAATCACCATCCTTGAACTCTAATGTCGATAGAATCCTCTAGTGGACATGCCAGTTCCTTGACAAGTTTCACTAAAGCATCGACATGGGCATTATCTCCCTGAAGAATTCAGTATAGAGTCACACTAGCGATCTGTTCAAGAAGCTTCATTGCGTAGTGATGATATTTTGTTAATCTTGGCTTCAAAATCTTATACTGTCCAGCAACTTGTTGGATGATGAGTTGTGTGTTGCCATAAACGATAATATATGTTATATCCATTGAGATTGCCAATTCCAATCTAGTGATTAGTTACAGTGAATTTATAAAGGCTTAAAAATACAAGAATTTGATACTACTTCTTGAAGATTTAAATCCCCGACAACGGCGCCAAAAACTTGACAGCAACTTCATATATGCTTAAAAATACAAGATTTTGATACTGCTGCTATAAGATTTAAATCCCCGACAACGGCGCCAAAAACTTGACAATGGTTATAGATTTGATAAAGATGTGTATAAAATACTCAATAATTGCAAAGTCACACCTATCAATGCAAGTATACTTATCACTCAAGTAATACATGGCTCTAATGGAGTCCTGGATTCTGATCCCACAGGGAGTAATATTAGAGGCTACGAACTACGATTTAGAAAATCAATACTTAATCACAACAACATAGTTCAAATTGCATATTTGTCACTAATATGCAATTAAAATAAAAATGAAAAATCAATACTTAATCACAACAATATAGTTCAAATTGCATATTTGTCACTAATAGGCAATCGAAATAAAAATTAATTTTAATAAACTCTTAATTAACTAATTCTACTAATAAAGTTTCTAATGTGAAGTTCAATATAAAAGAAAACATCCTTCTCCTTGTCAAGAAGTTTAAGTGAATGGATAAATTGAATCAGCATAAATTGTACTTCTCCTTGTCAAGAAATTATGGTGAATGGATAAAATGAATTAGTTCAATTTATATTGTGCCAAATAGGAGCATACCTATTCTTTACCCTTTGGTCCAGACATAAAGAACATTGACTAATCCTACTCTCCTTGTCAAGAAATTACAGTGAATGGATAAAATGAATTAGTTCAATTTATATTGTGCCAAGTAGGAGCATACATATTCTTTACCCTTTGGTCCAGGCATAAAGAACATTGACTAATCCTATGCATGGGAGCATACCTATTCTTTACCCTTTGGTCCAGGCATAAAGAACATTGACTAATCCTATGCTTAGAGCATACCTATTCTTTACCCTTTGGACCAGGCATAAAGAACATTGACTAATCCTATGCTTGCTTAATGAATCTGCGGTTAGGCTGGGAGGATACAGACTCTCACTTCTTAGCTCCCACGTTCCCCTTGCCTGAGGGCTAACATCTACACTTCAGCACCCAAACAATAGGACCAAATTGAGGATTATAGTCTGTCACTCTAAAATCTCTAGTTCTACGCTCGATAATTTTTATTTCCCTATTTATTTACACCCAACTTTCAAGAACTTTAACCTCCCTAAATCTTCGATGTAATATTCACTATAGCTGTAAAAATCAACATAATTTAACAAATCAATTGACCAAATTGAATCTAAATTAAGATTGAAGTGAAAAGATCATCACAACTTCCTTAACATTCTCATGGCACAACCAATTCAAATCACCATTTTACAAAATCTCAAGACAAGGAGAAAGATAGAGAAAACTACTGAGAACTCATGGAGAAGATACGACAAAACTTGGAATTTATATATAAAAATAAAGTCATACAAACTTCAACAAGTAAATACCACTTATCTCTAATTCCTACCCATGCAAACTCCTAGAAATTTCTCTGAATCTCTTCCTCTCTTTACAACACAAAAAATTCTCCTTCGAAGCGGCAAGGAGGAAGAAATCTCTTACTTTCCTTCCACTCTTACAATCTCTCGAAGAATTCCTCACAATACTAACCACTCTATAGACTCTAATGGGCACCACAAACAACAAAGACTCAGCGAACACCCCCTCTCTCTGTTTTTCGGCCTCCAAATGTTTCTTTTAAAGTTGTAGAAGAGTTTTCAAGAGTTGCCCAAGCTTCCCTTCAAAAATTGTCCACATTCAATGCATCTGTTAGGAGAAATGATGTGCTCGCCTTCGGCGGCCTCAATGGCGTTGTTGGCTGCCTTCTAGAATATTTAATCCTATACTCTCGGGAAAAACCCGCCGTCGACACCCAAGATCAAATTTTCATATTTTGGTCCTTTTTGCTCCAAATTCGCTCCTTTTTGCATCTTTTTGCTCCAATGACTATAATTCAACATACCTGCAACAAAACATCAAAAATTCCTTTCTTTAAAGTGCAATATCATCAAAATCAGTGTAAACTCATCATTCCTGCAACAAAACATCAAAAATACATTTCTTTAAAGTGCAATATCATTAAAAAATAGTATAAAAGAGGTATGAAAATAAAAATACCTTTTTTTAAAGTGCAATATCATAAAAAACAGTATAAAAGATGTATGAAAATCTCAATATATTTTTCTTTGGTCAAAATCCCCCAAACTTAACTATTACTTGTCCTCAAGTAATTTTAGTTCTACTTAAAGTGCAATATCATTAAAACAGTATAAAATAGGTATGAAAATCTCAACATATTTTCCTTGGGTCAAAATCCCATAAACTTAACTATTACTTGTCCTCAAGTAATTTTAGTACTACATAAAAGTTATGATCTACTGTAATGAAGTTTTAATTCAGAAATACTATAAGTTTGATTTAAGTAAATACAATAGTGAGAGTTTTGGAAAAATTTCAAGTAATGAAATTAACTCTGTATGTAAATACTGTAATGAAGTTTAAGAGTTCTAGTTTTCTATTCATTTCAAGAATGACTATATGTTGTAATATCAAGTCACTTAAAATATTCAAATGATAGGAACATCATGAGAACATTCCTAGTAAAAGATGTTATTCCATAAATATAAGTTCAAAATGTATTTAGGTTTAACCTTTTAGGTAGGTCCAAGTGAAGCCAATTTTTGATTAGGCATCTCCTCAAGCTTCTCCTCACTTATATATTTTGTTTTTATTTGGATTGCTTTCAATCCTATATATTTTTCTTTTCTTTTAAGGGATTGTTGTCAATCCTTTCTTTTTCTTTTTCAAGTGAAGATTAGCTTATCTGGATAGTTTTTAATAATTTTGAACTTCACTTTTCTTTCCCTAAATTTGAAACTCAAAGCATTCTTTTACCTTATAAGTATTTCATAGCTTTTGATCATTGAGCCCCAATCTTTTCTTCTCAAATGAATTTCTAAGATTCTTAATATTTCAAAATAAAGTTTTCTTTATTTTAAATTGTTAACTATAATCTTATTCTCTTATACTAAATATCTTAATCTAAAAAATTAATTTTCCTTACAAACATATTCCTTTAAATCTGCCATAATATTTAAATATCTACAAAATATAGTTATCTGAATTAAATTTACTACAAAAAATCATATTAATAATTTTTTAAAATATTTAAATTGAGAACATATAATAGTTAATCCTTTTCTTCCCTCCCCCAAACTTAAATTTTTCAATATGGAATGATACGGATGGAAAGAAAAATCTTAAATATAAATCATACCTCAGTACTTTTGGCTATTTCATCATTATGAACTAGTCAGTAATATTAGGAGCTTTCTATACATATAAATCATTAGAGAATTTGCTGGTTAATGAAATATTGAAATAAGTACAAAGCTAAACATTATACAAACACTATATTTAACACATCACAATACTAAACAAAAACAATTACAAATACATCACAATGCAAAAAAAAATCACATCACTTTACAAGTTTACAAAGTACTAATCAAAGTCTATTATAACTACACATGCAAATTTCAAACTTCAACTTCAATCTAATCAAAATTATAAAAAAAATTCCAAAATACACTTCAAATACTCAAATAATGGCTTCTAAGAGTGACTCTAAGAGTTCAAAACTAAGTTCCATGAATTCCTTCCAAATATTTTCTCCACATTCTTAATTTTTTTTGTGGATCTCCTCAATGTGGATAAAATTCAAGGTGAAAATCAAATATTTTTAGTTTAGAGTGAAGCACGTACCGAGAGATGATAAAATCTAGTGTCTAAACGCTTTGAAATAGCCACAAATCTAAGATCTTCAGGCCCTAGATTGAAATTTTCATTTTTTTAAGAGGAATGAGATAATGAATAGTGGCGGTTGACTGATCTTTTTTTGGTATCTCACTGTCAACGAGGTCGTCAGTGTCTTCGACGAGCTCTATTAAATTAAATAGACTAAGTTTTGGGAAAAATCCGTCGTCGGTGGTGTCGATGGCGCCGTCAGCGAGATTTTCAAAATTGTTTCAATTTCAAGATTTTTGCAATTTTAATCAATTTCAAGCCTTGCCAACATCCATTCAATCATTCTAGACATAAGTTTTAAGTGATTAAATGATGTGCAAACACAAATAAACATTCACAACACAAAACATCACAATTATATATGAAATCCAAGGGTTACAATACACGTTACACGACACACATAAGTTTGGTATTTTCTCAACCTTAATACATCAATTCGGCGTCTCAATCTCAAGCCACAACACTCTAATGGCGAAAACAAACATTTTATGCTCAATCTCAACTATACTGAGATCTAAAAGCAAAATTCGAAAGTGAAGCAAACAAATTAATTAAAATCAAATCACACACATAGACATATAGGTAGTAAAGTAAATCTACTACAAACTAACGATAATTTCAAACAAAAACACTATAATCGCAATAAAAATAAAGATAACTATGGATTGCCTCCCACAAAGCGCTTGGTTTAATGTCGTCAGCCCGACCTATTTATATATTATTCAGGTTGACTGATTATTAAAACCTCTTTAAAATTTGGTCTTTTACCCTTAAAATACGGCTTTAATCTGTGTCTATTTACTTTAAATCTATTCCTAGTCTTTTGATCTTCAATTTCAACAGCTCCGTAAGTATAAACTCGAGTCAAAGTAAAGGGTCCTAACCAATGAGACTTCAATTTCCCAGGGAATAACTTTAGCCTTGTATTGTAAAGCAATACTTCTTATCCTGGTTCAAAGTTCTTCTGATTAATCTTCCAATCATGCCGTAACTTTAGTTTCTTCTTATAAATTCTGTCGTTATCATAAGATACATTTCTTAATTCTTCCAATTCATTCATTTGTAACAATCTCTTCTTACCAACATCTTTCAAATTATAATTGAATTCTTTAATCGCTCAATATGCTTTATGCTAAAATTCTACTGGTAAGTGACAAGTCTTTCAAAGAAATCAACCTGTAAGGAGTCATTCCAATAGGAGTTTTATAAGCAGTCCTGTAAGCCCATAATGCAGTATCCAGTCTAGTATACCAATCTACTCTACTAGGGTTTACAGTCTTCTCTAGTATTTGTTTAATCTCTCTATTAGAAACTTCAGCTAACCCACTGGTCTAAGGGTGATAGGAATTAGAGATTCTATGAATAACATTAAACTTTTCTGCCAATCTCTGAATGTATTTATTCCTGAAATGGGATCCTCTATCAGTGATAATCACTCTCAGCATTTCATATCTAATGAAAATTTTTTTCATTAAAAATCCTTAAACACTTTTAGCGTCACAACGAGATAAATCCTGTGCTTCAATCCACTTTAAAATGTAGTCTACCGCAACTAATATGTATAAGTTCCCATATGAAGGAAGAAATGGTCCCATGAAATCCAATCCCCAAACATCAAAGATCTCAACTTCTAACATGAAATTCAGATGCATTTCATTTCTTCTAGATATATTGCCTACTCCTTGACATCGATCACAAGTTTTTATATATCTATAAACATCTCTAAATATGGTAGGCCAATAAAATTCAAGCATCGATCACAAGTTTTTATGTATCTGTAAATATCTCTAAAGAGAGTAGGCCAATAGAATCAAGCATATAAAATTTTATAAGCAGTTTTATCAGTTCCAAAATGTCCTCCAAATTTAGAATCATGACATTTTTGAATAATTAGTTCAGTTTCTTCATAAGGTACGCATCTTCTCATAATAAGATCCTTACATTGTTTATATAAATAAGGCTCATCCAAAAAATATGCTTTCGCTTCATGAATGAATTTTCTTTGCTATTGCAATGTCAGCGTAGGTGGAAAAATATCACTTACAATATAATTAATAATATCAGCATAATATCACCTGGGAAACTGTTCGTAATTTATAATATAATTAACAATATCAGCATAATACCATTAGGGAAACTTACATTATAATTAACAATATCATAATTTTTTTTGCTGTTGCAATATCATGATATTTTCCACTCATTAATATTATAGAGTTGTTCATCAGGGAAACTGTCTGTAATTTCATTGTTGGTGTCAGATAATTCATGTTATTCTAATCTCGACAAATAATCAACAATTTGATTATCAGTTCTCTTTCTACCAATAACCACAAAATCAAATTCCTGCATCAAAAGTATCCATCTAATTAACGTTGGTCTGACATCCTTCTTTTGCATCAGATATTTAATAGCAGAGTGATCAGTGTGCATAACACATTTAGTCCCAATTAAATAAGATCTAAATTTGTCAAATACATACAAAATAGCCAGTAACTCTTTTTCAGTAACATTGTAGTTAATTTGAGCATCGTTAAGAGTTTTACTAGCGTAGTATATAACTTTAAAAATCTTATCATACCTTTTTCCAAGAATAGCTCCAATAGCATAATCACTAGCATCATACATTAGTTAGAATGGTTTCTCTCAGTTAGGTGAAACTATTATAAGGGTTGTGATTATTTTCTTTTAATAACTCAAAGGCATTTAAACAGTCTTCAGTAAACGCTGTGATTAATTTTTCCTTCAATAACTCAAAGGCATTTAAACAGCTTTCAGTAAATTCAAACCTTGTCCTTTTCTAAAAGTTGGCATAGAGGTTTAGTAACTTTTGAGAAATCTTTAATAAAGCGTAAAAGTTGGCATAGAGGTTTGGTAATTTTTGAAAAATCTTTAATAAAACGCCTGTAAAATCTTAATAACTCAAAGGTGTTTAAACAGTCTTCAGTAAACTCAAATTTCTTGTCCTTTTCTAAAGCGCATAGAGGTTTGGTAATTTTTTAAAAATCTTTAATATAACGCCTGTAAAAACCAACATGTCATAGAGGTTTGGTAATTTTTGAAAAATCTTTAATATAACGCCTGTAAAAACCAACATGTCCATAAAACTCCTAACCTCTCTTACATTAGTAGGAGGTGTTAGTTTAGATATAACTTGAATTTTTGGAAGGTCTGAACTTCTAACCCCTCTTACATTAGTAGGAGGTGTTAATTTAGATATAACTTGAATTTTTGCACGGTTTACTTCCATGCCATTTTCCAAAATTTTATGCCCTAACTCAATTCCTCCTGCAACCATAAATTGACATTTCTCCCAATTTAGAACTAAATTAGTTTTTTCACATAACTGTTTTCAAGATAATTTAAGCATGCATCAAATGATGTTCTAAATACAGAGAAATCATCCATAAACACTTCATTTGATGCATTCTTCCAAAATGACTAGTAAATGTTGTATTTTCATGATCCTCAGGAGAAATTGGAATTTGATGGTAGCAGATATATCCTTCTAAAAAACAAAAATATTTGTGCCCAACAATTCTATCCACTATTTGTTCTAAAAATGGTAAAGTGAAGTAATATTTCCTAGTGACAGTGTTTAATTTTCTATAATCAATGCAAATAAGCCACCCAATAACTTGTTTGATAGGAATTAATTCATTATTCTCTTGTGCTACAGTAGTCACCCCTCCTTTCTTAGGAACACAATAAATTAGACTTACCCAAGCACTATCCAAAATAGAATATATAATTCCAGTGTCCAACCATTTTAAAATTTCCTTCTTGACTTCTTTTTTCATCATTGGGTTTAATCACTTTTGTGGTTTAACTCTTGGTTTTAATTGTTCATCCAGTATAATTTTGTGCATACAGATTGATGGACAGATTCATTTAATATTAGCTAGGGTCCAACCAAAAGCTTTCTTATGTCTTTTTAATATATCCCAAAGTCTTTGCGCTTGCAAATCATTTAACTCTTAAGATATAATAATAGATAATGTAGACGAGTTTCCTAGAATCACATACTTCAAGGGGTTAGGCAATATTTTCAACTCAAGTTCAGATGGTTTTATAATTGATGGAACTAGATTCTTATCAGCATTTCCCATAATATCCAGCTATCAAATCTTTCCTAAACATAATCTAATTCTTCATTTTCTATTTCATCCAAAATAACTTCATCTTTTTCTTTAAAGTATTTTTCTTATCAAAATATTATTTAAAATGCTCATTCAATAGATGTTCACTAATTTCCATGCGAAAACATTCATTATCTCTTTCAACGGCAGGGTATTTCACAGATTTCACAATGTTAAAAGTCACTTCTTGATCGTTAGCTCTCATAGTTAATTCTCCCTTTCGAACATCTATCATAGCTTTTCTAGTAGCTAAAAAAGTTCTCCCTAAAATTATAGTTATTTCTTTATCTTCCTCCATATCTAAAATAATAAAATCCACAAGAAAGTTAAATTTATCAACTTTTACTAACACATCTTCTATAATTCCCTTAGGATAAGTAACTGAATGATCCACTAACTGAAGAGTTACAGAAGTAGGTGAGACTTCTCCTAAACCTAATCTTTTGAAAATTGATAGAGGCATAAGATTAATGCTGACTCCCAAATCACATAAAGCTCTTCCATAAAATCTTTCACCGATAGCACACGACATAGTGAAACTACCTGGATCTTTTAATTTTTCAGGAAGCATTTTCTGAATAATTACACTACTCTCTTCGCTTAGTTCAACAGTCTCATTATCAGTGAACTTCTGTTTCTTGTTCAAAATATCTTTCATAAACTTTACATAATTGGGCTTTTTCTCTAAAGCTTCTACGAAAGGAATATTTACCGTTAATTTCTTAAGAATTTTTATAAACTTAGAAAATTGTTTATTTTTTTTGTGTTGCTTCAATTTTTGAGGAAATGGTGGTGGAGCTTTCTCCACAATAATTTTCATTGGTGTCAGTGGATAGTCTAAATTTGAGTATTCATGATCTTTTTCTTTTTTTGTATCCACTTTCTCTTTTTCAGTTTCTGTTTCTTTCTGCACTCTTTTTCTAATTCTTTTTGGTATCCACTTTCTCTTTTTCAGTTTTCATTTCTTTATGTACTCTTGTTTCCAATTCTTTTCCACTGTAATTGTATCGCTTTTATTTGTTCTTTTCCTTGATCTTTAGGATTTGGTTCCACAGTACTGGGAAAAGTTCCCAATGTTCTGTTACTAAGCATAGTAGCGATATGCCCCAATTGGTTTTCAATATGTTGATAGCAGTTCCTTGATTTTGTAACTGGTTTCCTTGAATTTGTAATTGATTTCCTTGATTATGCATTTGTTGACCCATGTTCAGTATCAGCTCTTCCATAGACAACTTTGTTTCCTTAAATTGAGTGTTACCATTATGTCCTAGAGGATAAGAAGGTCTATAATTAACATTTCCTTGGTTGGATGAATTTCTCAATTGGTTTACTGGGTTGTTTACCCAATGTTGATTTGTAGAAGAATTATTATTCGAATTAAAGTTAGAATGACTCTTCCAACCTGGGTTATAGTAGTTCGAATAATGATTGTTTGGTCTATTGCTAAAAACATTTAAAGTCTCATAAGAGGGTTGAACATCCACAAATTGCCCAAATGAATTCTCTTCCATCATAGTAGGTGTTGGAGAATAATTCTTTCCATAATGATCTAATTTCCTTGATATTGCAGCAATCTGCAAAGCTAAGATAGATATTGCATTAGAATCGTAGATACTAGCTACTCTTTTAGGATTTACCCTTTCAGAGGGCCATTGAAAATTGTTGGTAGCCATCTCTTCTAAAAGGTTTTTACATTAAAGAACCACCAGCCGCATAATATATAATCAATCTAAGAGATCCCTCTAATCGATTGTAAAAAGTTTAAATTATTAACCAATTTGGTAACAAATGATGTGGACACTTCCTAAGAAGATCTTTAAACCTCTCTAAGCTTCATATATTGACTCTCCATCAATTTGACAGAATGATGTTATGTCATTTCTAAGTTTAGCAGTTCATATATTGACTCTCCATCAATCTGACAGAACGATGTTATGTCATTTCTTAGTTTAGCAGCACCAGTCTGGTAATGAATGATGAGGGCAATTTCTAAGAAGATCTTTAAATCTCTCCCAAGCTTCGTATATTGACTCTCCATCAATCTGACAGAACAATGTTATGTCATTTCTAAGTTTAGCAGTTTTTCGACTCTCCATCAATCTGACAAAATGATGTTATGTCATTTCTAAGTTTAGCAGTTTTGGATGTCATTTCTAAGTTTAGCAGTTTTGGATGGAGGAAAATATTTGGATAGAAATTTCAGTGAAAGTTCTCCCCAAATGTTATGTCATTTCTAAGTTTAGTAGTTTTAGATGGAGGGAAATATTTGGATAGAAATTTCTATCTAAGAAGATCTTTAAATCTCTTTCAAGCTTCATATATTGACTCTCCATCAATCTGACAAAATGATGTTATATCTTTAAATCTCTCCCAAGCTTCATATATTGACTCTCCATCAATCTGACAGAACTATGTTATGTCATTTCTAAGTTTAGCAGTTTTGGATGGAAGAATCTGACAAAATGTCATTTCTAAGTTTAGCAGTTTTGGATGGAGGAAAATATTTGGATAGAAATTTCAGTGAAAGTTCTCCCCAAATGTTATGTCATTTCTATGTTTAGCAGTTTTGGATGGAGGGAAATATTTGGATAGAAATTTCTATGAAAGTTTTCCTTAAGTTCTAATAGATCCAGGTGCTAAAAAATTTAACCACATCTTAGCCTTATTCCTAATTGAAAAAGAAAAAAGTCTAAGTCTAACAACATCGTTCAAAACTCTGTCATATTTAAAGGTAGCACAAAGTTCCAAAAAACTAGCGAGGTGCAAATTAGGATCTTCATTTGGTGTACCTCCAAATTGATTGATTTGTACCATTTGGATAATAGCAGATTTGAGCTCAAATGAATTAGCAGTTACATCAGGATTTTGGATAGATAAGTGAATTTCATCTGCTGTAGGATTTGCAAAATCTCGTAGAGGTCTAGGTTGATGTTGATTTTCTATTCCTTGATTATTCACATTATTTTCCATTGTGTCAGGATTTCTAGGTTTTTTCTTAGTTTTCTAATTCTCCTAACAGTCCGTTCTAATTCTGAATCGCATGGGTATAAGATTTTCAGGTCCAAATTTACGCATACAACTGAAATCAATACACAGAAAAACAGTTAACTGAATATGAAAATAAGTTGCAATTCAAGTAAAAGTTTTCTAATAGTCCTAATTTATTCGTTACTCTAATTATGATTTTTTTTAAAAAAAATCTAATTTTTACTGCCCGACAACGACGCCAAAAACTTGACAGCGACTTTATATATGCTTAAAAATATAAGTATTTGATACTGCTGCTAGAAGATTTAAATCCCCGGCAACGGCGCCAAAAACTTGACAGCAACTTTATATATGCTTAAAGTATAAGAATTTGATATTGCTGCTATAAGATTTAAATCGCCGGCAACGGTTCCAAAAACTTGACAACGGTTATAGATTTGATAAAGATGTGTATAATTTATTCAATAATTGTAAAGTCACACCTATCAATGCAACTATGTATCGCTCAAGTAATACAGGGCTCTAATGGAGTCCTGGATATCGATCCCATAGCGAACTAAAATTTAAAAAATCAATACTTAATCACAATAATATAGTTCAAAGTGCATATTTTTCACTTACAGGCAATTGAAATAAAAATTTAATTTTAATAAACTCTTAATTAACTAATTCTATTAATAATGTTTCTAATGTGAAGTTCAAAATATAAGAAAGCATCCTTCTCCTTGTCAAGAAATTTAAGTGAATGGATAAATTGAATCAGCTCAAATTGTATTGTGTCAAATATAAGCATATCTATTCTTTACCCTTTTGACCAATCATAAAGAACATTGACTAATCCTATGCTTGGTTACTGAATCTGTGGCTAGGCGGGAGGATACCGACTCCCACTTCGGAGCTCCGACATTCCCCTTGCCTGAGGGCTAACATCTACACTTCAGCACCTAAATGATAGGACCGAATTAAGGATTTTAGTCTGTCACTCTAAAATCTCTAATTCTATGCCCGATAATTTTTGTTTCCCTATTTATTTGCACCTAACTTTCAAGGATTTTGACCTCCCTAAATCTTGGATATAATCTTCTCTTTAGTTGTAAAACTTAATTTATTTTAATAAATCAATTGGCCAGTTTGAAAGTAAATTAAGATTGAAATGAAAAGATTGTCACAACTTCTTTAACATTCTCATGGCACAACCAATTCAAATCACCATTTCACAAAATCTCAAGGCAAGGAGAAAGATAGAGAAAACTACTCAGAACTCATGGAGAAGATATGACAAAACATGGAATTTATATATAAAAGCAAAGTCATACAAACTTCAATAAGTAAATACCACTAATCTCTAATTCCTCCCAAAGCAAACTCCACGAAGTTCCTCTGAATCTCTACACTCTAATGGACACCACAAACAACAAAGACTCAGCATACACCTCCCTCTTTCTATTTTTTGTCCTCTAAATATTTCTTTTAAAGTTGTAGAAGAGCTTTCAAAAGTTTCCCAAGCGTAGCTTTAAAAATCGTCCACATTCAATGCATCTGTTGAGAGAACTGACGTGCTCACCATTGGCGGCCTCGATGGCGGCTTCGACGGCCTTCTAGAATATTTAATTCTGGACTCTCGGGAAAAAAGACATTGTTGGCGGCGTTGAGCCCGCCGTCGACGCCCAAGATCAAATCTTCATATTTTAGTCCTTTTTGCTCCAAATTTTCTCCTTTTTGCATCTTTTTGCTCCAATGACCACAATTCAACATATCTGCAACAAAACATCAAAAATATCTTTTTTTAAACTGCAATATCATCAAAATCAGTGTAAAATAGGTATTAAAATCTCAACTTATTTTCTTTTGGTCAATTAGTGATTTATATTATGCTTCATTGTTGGTACACAGCTCTTGCAGGTGGAATCTTAACATGCCCTTATCTGGCGTGATGAAAATCAGTAATTATTCATGATCCTTTATCCTTTCTGGCTGATGAACCCCATCAAAGTACATTTCCCAATGTCTAACGCTGGATTGCTCTACTTGCAGTATCTGCTCATTTTGCAATTCATCATTGAGTGGGGAACCAGTAGGAAGTCGGTGTGCCAGAGAAAATTTGCTAAAATCTGTCCCTTGATAGCACGGAGGGGAACAAAAGTTATATCAAATTGCAATAAAATCATTGATCATCTTGTGAAACGTTTGAAATTTGTTGTTCAGGCCATTAAATATTGCAACGGATTAACTTTTAAAATAAGAGTAATTTTATGAGAAAGCATGTAATGTCTAAGCTTTTGAGGGGCAAAAATTAAAGGTAGACAATGCTTCTCAATAGGTGAATACTTTACTTGTGTCGGTATTAGACGGCGACTCAAGTAGTAGAGTGTGTTTTCCTTACCCTCATCTAACAGGGCTCCGAGAAAGTCGTCTAAGGCTGCCATATAAAGTATCAACAATTTTTTCGGGATAGGGGCTGCCAAAATAGAAGGTGTCATTCAATATTGCTTAACTTCCTCAAAGTCCCGTTGGCATCTCTCTTCCTAAAAAAAAATGGTGTCCTTTTTAATTAATGTCGAGAAGGGCTAACACCTACTTAAGAGATTAGAAATAAAGCATCTTAGATGTGCCAATTTTCCTTGGAAGAAACATAGTTATTTCAAGATTTTAGGAAGAGGAATTTCTAAAATAGCTTTAATCTTATCTGGGTTGATCTTGATTCCCCGATGACGGACAAAAAATTTAAGAAATTTTTCAAAGGTAACACTGAATGCGCACTTTAAGGATTCATCTTGAAATTATATTGTCGTAATCATTCGAACAAGATCCTCAAATTGTATAATTGGTCTATTTTTTTTGCTCTTGATGAAGAAATCATACATGTAACACTCCACTTGGTTGTGAATGAGGTCGTCAAAGATCTTTGTCATAGCTCATTGATATGTTGTTCCGGCATTCTTTAACCCGATGACATCACTGTGTAGCAAAAGATCCCAATCAGTGTCATAAATGTTTTAAGTACGGCATCCTTTAGAGCCATTTTGATTTGGTTATAACCTGGTAATCTATCCATGAAAGAGAAAATCTCATGTGTCGATGTGATGTCCACCATTCATTTTGGTATCGGTAACGAGAACTCATCTTTTGGACATGCCTTAATTAAATCCCTAAAGTCGACACATACACAAATTTGGCCATTTTTTTTTAACTGGTACAATATTGGCTAACCATGCTGAGTATTACTTTTCAATTACAAAGTTAGCACCTATTAAATTTTTCACCTCTGTAATGACTTGCTGCTCTATCTCGAGGCATATCCTTCTAAGAGCTTGTTTTATCTTTGTCCACCCCGAGTTTATGCATTGAAACCTCTGAAGATAACCCTGACATTTCATCATAACTCCAGGAGAAACATTCTTTAAACTCTGATAATAGCTTGATTAGCTCCATAGATTCTTCATCGTTGGGTAAAGAACTTATAAATGTTGGTCGGGGTTGTTCTTCAGCTTTGTGATTAACCTCCTTCAATTCATCAATAGTTGACTTAATTTCTTCTTCAAACTCTGGGGGAGCATTATCTATTAAATAATCTTGAGAGTTATCCTCTACATTGAGGCAATCCTTTTGCTAGTAACAACCATACAAAATTCAGAGTCGTCGACTGGTCCTACACTACCAAATCCGAGACCTTCTATCGAGTTGGGGGTTCGAGTTTTAACATTCCAAAATTTCTCAAAAAGTTGTAGCTTACCTTTTTGCATTTATTTTTGGCACAAATCCCTATTGAATTAATTTTTGTACACAAGGAGAAAATTAACCAAAAGATGATTCCATTGATTCATTAGAATCCTCTTCTAAATTTACATGATTTTCGGAACTAGTAGCAGGGGAAGCACGATAAAAGTTGATCGGGTTTGAACCAACACTATGGACTTCCTTGATCTCTAAACTCTCAACTTTTTTAGGGTGGATTGAGTGAGGGTCATGAAATTCATATAGTGGATGGTCTGATCATACATCTACTCATATTCTCTTTTCTCCACATCTTCCAAGAATATCTCGTATTTTGGTTTCCTCTATTTTATCATCATCATTTCCTCCCGAAGATTTATTCATCAACACTTTCCTCCATTTCAATATTGATGGCCAGTCTAGTCCATCCAGCAATTGTATTGGTTCTTCCCCATCCATGTCTCCGACCTCGACCTCAGGTGTGCAAACTAAAAGAACCCCCACCAACTTTTTGTGGAAGAGTGGTGGAAGATTGCTAAAACAAAGTTGAATGGCTTTTCCTTGTGATCCTTCTGAATCTTCACTTTTATTTTTCATAACCTCACAAGAGAAGACAATTTTCCTTGGAGGCACATAGTGGGCGGTGTCTTCATGAATGCCAACTCATGAACTAAAAATGGTTGTAAATCTCCTCTGACGCAGTGTTCTTATCCTTCATTTTAATATTTATTGCTTTGGTTTAGGGATGATGTAACCATGCTGTGTTCGTGAATCCAAGGTTGACTAAGTAGAACATTGAAAGAGGTCTAGGCATCGATGATATGGAATTTAAGAGTTGTTACTTATTCTCCAACTTTCATAAGCAATGTAATTGATCCAAGGGCTCTTTCTCCATTTTGGTTGAATCCTCTTAACATCATTTTATCATCTGTAAGCTCTTGAGCTTCAATATCCTAATATGCTAGCATCCGTAGACTTATTATGTTGGGCGATGCTCCAGGATCTACCAAAACTATGGACAACACGAACATGCTGATGTTAATGGAGATATAAAGCGGTTGGTTGTGGTCACTAGTACCGAGCAACAAGTCTTCATCTGTGAAGGTTATCCCAGGCTATTCCTTTAATGAACAAACTTCATCTAAGGATGTATGAGCCAACTAAGCTAAATAAATCATTAGGTCAAGCAAAGCTGTAACCAGAGACTCTCTCATCTCCTTTGAAAGAATCAAAGAATCATAAATGCTTAGTTTAGCCAACAACCTCCTAAGATGAGATAGCACATTGTAATACACTTTACATAATCCTCTATTCTTTACATGGCTATGTGATTCTTCCACTGAAGGAGGTTGAGGTAGCTTTTTCTAAGTTACTATTTATTTTCCCTTATCCACTAGAGCTAACCTTGGGGATACCACTTTCCCGCTTCTTGGGTTTATCTCTATGATTTCTTCTTCTTGAGATGCTGTAAGAAAAATTTTTGGTGTCTCTTCTTCTTCTTCTTTAAAGAGATCCAAGTTGATAGCAAGTGGTGAACTGTAGCACTCGAGGATTGGTTCCTCACTCCCAGTGCTATTGTAATTGGTGTTGTCCATATCTTCATCGTTCTCATTAATAGGTTCATTAGACTTAAGTCCGACTTGAGGATTGGTTTGGGAATCAAGATTGGAGTTAGATTGAGCAAAATCATTTATGTTATCACTACAATAGTTAAAACATAGACAAAATCATAATCATTATATTCATAATGCCCCAGTGGGGTAAAAAGATAATCATACATGGTCATGGGTTCGAGGATTTTCTTCCCCAAATCCGAGNCCCCCCACCCCACGCACGCGCGTGCGCGCTATTGGTCTTCACAATGTCGTTCTTCTCTTTCTCTTCTCGTTTTGGAAAATTCTTTGGCAAAATCTCCATCTTTGGCTGAGCAGACTGTAGAGTTTGAATGGCGGTCTGAGCTAAAGTAGTCTGAATCTAATCAGTATCTTCTTGGACGATTTGCTCCAAAATGTACTCCATCCATCTTTCTCTAATAATAGATCTATCAAAATGATTGGTTCGGCTGAAATCAATCATACAGAACCTCTTTAAGGTTCTTTTAAATATTCTTTTGGGATCGCTATATTCCCTTCCTTAATATTTCTCTTAAGCCAATTCTTGAAGACGAAACATTCCTTTATAGTATGTCCAAGCAATTTGTGGTACGAGCAATAATTGGGTTGATCTTTCTTGTTGACTTCCTCAGAATTCCTTGGATCTAGCAATCTGAATTTAGGCTTCATCCTTATACTTCTGAACATTTTGGGTATAGCTTCACCTTTGAAGGAATATTTTGCTTCTTTTGTTCTAAAAGGGCCAGACCCCTCTAATTTTCTATTCGGCATCATCCTTCCTGGTGCAACTGCTAGCTAGCCTGACCATACTACTGTGTCTGTTGCTGCTGGCTATGCCGTGACGACTGTTGTGAATTTTGATAAGAATATTTTGATTAAATCTTCATTGGATGCTTTCCTTTATCCATAGTTGTCACTGTTCCAAACTTCTTCTCTAATATTCTGATTGTTCTGTACTTCTCGGTCTTCTCATGAGAATCTATATGCTTGACTTCTTCTTGTAGATTTCTAGCTTTGCTGAGTAGCTTCTTGAAGGACTTGATGGTGAGCCCTTAAGCATGAAAGCTATTGGTCCATGGATGCTTTTGAGTAGAATCTCAATTGCATGATGTTCCTATAGCTGAGGCTCACATTTCATGTTAAGGTTTCTCTACCTCAAGCTATAATCCACTAAAGTCTGATTAAGCTTTTGCCTTTCAATCACGAGATCTTCAATAAAAATGTGATGATGTGCTCCAGCAAATCTCCTTACAAATAAATGTTCTAATTCAGCGAATATCTTTACTAAATCATTGGGCAACTCAACACACCATCAAATGCTATCCTTGATAAGCTGTTGACAAACTGATGGAAAAGCAAGGCTTCATTACCTCCAGTATTGCCAAAACTAGCTAAAAAATGCACTATATGTTGTCTAGGATTCCAGTCCCATTAAATATCTTAAAGTTTGGTGACACAAAACCCTTAGAGTAAGGTATGACATTGAACTCCTTAGGGTAGGGTCTACCCTTTAAAATGAATGCACCGCCCTTAGATTGGGCCAAGGCCTCATAAACTTGTTTAACCATTTATTTAAATTTCTTCTCTAGTTTGATGCTTTGGACAGATTCCTTCTTTTGTTGATCATCTTTGTTAGCCAAGGCAACTTCCATCCTTTTGTCTTTAATGTGAACAATATCTGGCTGGTTAACCTTTGAAGAAGCTATTTGTTATGGTTTAGACTATCCATGAACTGTAATCATGACAGCCATGGAAGTGACCATCCCTTCCATCCTTTTCTTCATTTGGTTGATTTGCTCATCCCTTAGCAGAACAACCCTACGCAGATCATCTACAATGTTCCCTTCAATAAGAGGTTGGGCATCATGCATAGATGCAACGACTCTAGTTTTGATGACATGAATATCCATGGGGTCTTAATCGAGATAGTCGTTAAAGTCAAAATCAACATCTTCATCATCAATGGAAACTTCATGTTCTCGGGCTAACTCAGAAATCTCAACTCTGAGCTTCTCAACCTTTTCTTTAATTATTGATTCTTGCATCATCTTGAGATCTGTAAGATTTTGCTGAACATCCTCCATTTTCTCATCTAACTCGGTAGCAATAGCTGCAATAACGTCGGTACCTAAGAGCCTTTCTTCATTCCATGATCCTGCCCTACCTGCTCACTAAACCGTATTGGTACGAAAGCCTTAGGTACCCATACCTTTTCTTTGATGGTGATGTCTTGAGACAGGGTGTCTTAAAAAAAACATCGGCATGCCGGAGAGAAGTATGCTCCCCATGGTGCAGACCAGATACAGTTTCGGGTAACTTCTTCTTCCTTTCCTTCAGAACTTTAAAAACATCTTTATGATTGGTAACTGGTATAATTCTCAGACCTAGATGTGACTTAACCGGTTGATGGCCTGCAGATCTTGGAGCAGCAATGGTAGAATCGGTGGTGATGACGATTGTATCAACTCTGCTTCCCAGGTGGAACTTGACACGAATGCGAGCACACAAAGTTTTAGTTGCTCTTTGAGATTGTCTAGTAGATTTGACATCTCTTAGAATCTCTCTCTTCATGTGAGGGGCTACAACACATCCCATTCATTTATGTAATTCACTGACTGAACCTTTTTTATAGCTAGTCTCTGGAATATTGTACTGACTCAAGTGATAGGACAAAGCTTCTTCCTCTCCCCACCATGTTCATGAGGTGACAGTAAAGTAGCAGCAATCTTCTGGATACTTTCAAACCCATTGGTGGCCATTAGAGGATGAAATCTACTCCCTCGCAGAAGCGGATAGGTCTCCAACAATCCTAGTTCCTTTTGATGAGGAATTTCATCAATAGACACCTCTTCAGATGTCCGGGCTTTAGCATCCTTCCGGACCTTTCGACTGTAGTTTCTTCTTTGGGACTGAGTTAATGGTGTAGTTCTCAAACTTGACCCAATTTCAAATACTGATGGAGGCACAGTGAATTCTTTGATTGTATCTTCAATGAACATAACTTCTTTTCCCTTAGCAGAAATGGGAACAATAGGCTTAGCAGATGTTGGGACAGTAGTCTTTATCTTCTTATAAGAAGGGAAATCCTGGGGACAGTTTAGGTTGAACTTAGCAGACGACTCCTGAACTTTTGGAGTTGTAACTTTCATTATGAGAAGGGAAGCCTTTCCGAGCACAACTCAAGTTCATCAAATTCGGCTTCAAACTTGATATTAGGAGCAACATTGCGGGCATCGCGGCTCATCAGTAAGGTTGAAGATAAAGTGAGCATAGGGTGATCCAAAAAATTATGGATGTATAAAATTAATAAAGTTGGCTACACTTTGCAGCGACATAAAAAATTTGGTTCGTTATTTATGAATAAGAAATTAAAGCAATTTATGTTGGGATTCTACGCAAGTATACGTATCATTATCAAGTAATATAGGATTTTCTACTTAAGCCCAAAATATCAATCCCACGAGGAAGGCTTAAATTTGATATGGAAATCTAAATTAGGAAATTCAAAGAAATAAAGAAAATCTACTATATTAATTTCGAATATTTAACGTGCTATTAGATTAAATTATCAACTACTAGCAAGACTGTAAAGTAAAGTTAAACTAAAATTACCAAACTATGTTTCTGTGATGAAGTTATCAAATATGAGAAAACATCTTTCCCACTACAATGAGTTTTTGGTTAAATGAGAGGGATAAATTATTTGAATTTTTATTGTGCAAAATAGGAGCAATTTTATTTCTATAGCCATAGTCAAGTGTTATAGAGAATCATTGGGTAATCTTAAATTTAGTCTCTAAATCTATGATTAGGTTGGGAGGATAATAACTCTCTCCTTCCCCTGAAGGCTAACTCTTACTTTAGTTCGTAAACACTAAGACCAAATTGGGGATTTTAGACTGTCACCTTAAAATCTCCAATTCTTCACCCAGTAATATATATTTCCTTATTTATTTGCACTCAATTCTATGAACGATACACTCCTTCAAAGAATTGAATGTGATTCTCATTTTGTTATAGAAATAATACTTCATTTCTCGGATCATATGTTTCACAACAAATTTTAAATTTTGAATTGGCTAGATCGAAACGAAGTTGAAAAATCATCACAATTTATTTTATATTTTAAAATTGGCACATTCAAATTATCTCTCTTCATTTCACCATATCTCAAACAAAGGGGAAAGATAAAAAAACTACTTAGATCTCATGAGAAAGATACGACAAAATATGAATTTCATAAATAAAAGAAAGTTTATACAATAATAATAAACAAATACCACTTATCTGTAACTGTTCATCTTGGCAAATCCCTTGTAGCCACTCTTGGACTTTTTATCTCTTTACAACACTCTTGAATTTCTCTTTAAAGATGTAAGGAAGAAGAAATCTCTCACTTCTCTCCCTCTCTAACAACTCCTAAGAGAAATCACTCTTAAACTCACCACACTAAACTATAAAACACTCAAGTAAAATCAATTACCCATTAGCCCCCTCTAACCGCCACTTTTTCTGATCAATTTTTGCTTTAAATAAAACATAATATCAGTTTTCCAAGAGGTGCCCCTAATAACTCTTGAAAAAGTGTTCAAATTCCTTGAATCTTCTAGATATTCGCCCAGCACTGACTTTAGCGTCGTTAGCAACCATGGTTTTAATTAAATTTTGTGCTCTCTGTTAAATGACGTCGTCAGTACCCAGTCTAGCATCGTTGACACTGATAAAATTCTAGAGTCTTGGTACATGTTGGCGCCTTCGGCGCTGAGTACTTTTCCAAAACTCCATTTTGACTCCAAATGCTATCCTTTTTGCTTCTTTTTTTGCTTCAAGTCCTAAAAATTATCAACCTGCAATAAAATATGTAAAATACTTTTCTTTAAAGTGCATTATCACCAAAAATGAGTATAAAATATATGTCTAAAAATGCATGTATTTTTGGTGCATCAAAATCCCCAAAACTTAAATGTTAGTTGTCCTCAACTAACTCCTTTTACTACATAAAAATAAGACATATGACAAAGAGTTTTAACTTATAGATTTCCAAATTTTGGTCTGCTAAATATAATAGCATAACTTAAGAAAAAATTTAAAATAACTCAAGTTAATACTAAAGGTATAAGAATATCTAGCAGTCAAGTCTAAGATTTCAGATTCTCTATTCTTTTCAAGGAAAATTGTAAATTGTCATATTAAAGCCATTTAGAATATCCATATGAAAAAGAACTTCATGAAAACTTTATTATTAAATATTCTAATACTTAAATACAAGATTATAGAATGTAGTCAAACCTTCTTCCTTAAGTTGATTTAAGTGAAGCCAATTTTTTATTAGGCATCTCCTCAAGCTCCTCCTCACATTTTTTTTTCATTTCTTTCAGGATCATTTTCAATCCTTTTTCCTTTCCCTTCTTATTTTTTTCTTTCTTTTCTTTTTTTTCTTATGTGAGGATTACTATATCTGCGCAGCCTTTAATGATTTTGAACTTCACTATCCTCATCTTAAAGTTCAAAACTTTTCACATTCCTTCACTTTATAAATACATATTAGCTTTAAGTTTTTTTATAAAGTTTCATTCTTTTCTTCTTACATGAAGCTCTAAGGTTCTTAATACTTCAAAAATATAAATTCCTCTACTTACAATGGAAAAACATAGTCCTATTCTCTAACACCAAATACCTTAATCTCTATAATTACCCTTTATTATTAAAATTTTTTACTTAAGTTTACTATATGTTTAGAAGCACAAATATAGTTATCTAAGTTAGGTTCTAATACCAATTGTCATGTTAAATTAAAAGTTTTTAAATATAGCTAATTGAATACAAATAAAATTAAGTTTCTTTCTTTAAAAAGGAATTTTTCTTTCCCCTTCCAAACTTAAATTTTTAAAAGATTAAGCATGAAAAAAAGAAAATACAGAGTGAAAGAAAATAGTAAACACGTAAAGAAAAGACATACCTGTTGAAGGTTTTGATTTTTGAAACTTAACTCTGAAATATTGCAAGTGCTAATATGAAAAGCTACAAGACTTAAAATATTAAATAACATATAATTATATAAAAATATTTGATGATAAAGAGTTAACTAAAAAAAGTATGATAAGGTACAAATAATAAATAACAGTATTAAAATAAATTTCAACTTTACAACATTTTTTTAGATTAAAGTTCACAACACAATATTCAGGAAAAATCTAAGTTTTACTCTTAACAATTAAACAATAACAATAGCAAAATATAACAAATAATAAACTAAATAAAAGATCAAGACTAGGACTAAGTAGACATCACCACTCATCATCATCATCTTCTTCTTCTACATCAAAGTTCTACCGCTGATAAGGGGTAAAGATAGGGTGACTAGGAAACTGTACTGAGTAGTCAACCCTCACGTATCTAACCATAGAATCATAATAAACAACATCATATTCAAACTTCTGGCTTGTTAATTCATCATTATGTGCTTTTATGGCCTCTAAATTTTCAATTCTGCTCTCCATTCTTAAAACATCTCCCTGTTGGATTATCATTTGTTACATAAGTCCCTGGAGAGTTGGAGTACTAGAAGTAGAAGGAATATCTCTACTCTTACTTCTTGATCTCCATCCAACATGAGATTTATGGGTTTTTATGTTTGTTGGCCCAATGGGTTTAAGAGGTTCAATCCTTTCCTCATATATTCTAAAATCAACTCCTGACTGTTCACATAATGTGAAAATCAGGGCAAGGTGTGCTAATTCACCAGTCGTCTCACCCATAGCAATAGAACAAGTTTTTCTATAAGTAATAGAGATAACCTCTATCCTGCTCATCTATTGGATACAGAAGTTCAGGATGGCTCTATCTCTAGTAATTTCACTATAGTGGTATGTAAGTATCATTCTGGTCGATATAAAGTAATGTTAGGCCTTGGAGACTACATTTAACATAGAAGCAGGGAAGTTTACCTTAACGTTATTCTTCACCTTCCACGCTCCTCTCCCATCAATTAGAAATAAAATTACTTCATCCAAGGCCTCATTCGTAGCAGAGAATGCCTTGTACTAACTGTTTTGTGCATCCTGCAACTGATAAAATTCATTAATTCTCCTAGGGGTGAATTCAACCATTTTACCAAAAACATAGATGTGGTCATCAAAAGTCTCCCTAAATTTGTCATAGAACTCCATGATTACACCAATAATAGCCTCGACAGTAAAGTAACAGAAATCTCCCACTGCTAAGTAACAATCAATTTCTCGACTTCACCACTCAGATTTTTGAACACTCGATCCTAAATTATTTTCTTCGTTGTAAGTAGACTATTAAAATAGTTGCTAGCTTTGAAATTGATGAATTTTTTATCATCAAAAACAAATTTCCTTTTCTCTTTGCTCATCCTTGGTGCTATAACAATTTTCTAGAAAAATGATAAAATCTAAATAAATTCTTAAAATTTTAAAAAATACAATGTGGAACGTTCTAAACTTAAATCTACTAAGTAAGAGTTCTTCACCAAAAGATTATCTCAAAATCTTTCCTAAAATTTCAAAATTTTGGATCTCATCAATGCAGGAGAAATCCTTGGTGAAAATAAAAAATTTTAGTTCAAAATGTACCTCTTACCAAGAGAAAATGAAATCTGAACTTCTTTTGTTCTCTAATCACCTCAAATCCAAGTGCTAGCAAGCCCTATGGGTGTGTAAATCAATGGTTGAAGATGACCAAAGAGGTAAAAATGACATTTCTTCTGTGTAAGTCATGAATTTTAAGGGATTTAGGAACTTTTGGGTCTCGGGCGCCGTCTGTGCCAGAGCCAAAAATTTCAATATTTGGCCTTTTTGCAATCTCAGTTGTTTGCAATTCACTCCAACATCAATTTAGTCTTTTTAAATAATAATATTCATCCTTAAATAGTCCACAATCAAATGTGTTTACAAATAATACAAAAACTAACTTTTATGTATGAAATTTCAAACTTTTACAAACATAGATCTTTAATCAAACTCACACATACATAAAGCAAATCACACTATAATTTAGCCTCAAAATCAAGCCACATTACTATAACACTGAAAACTAAACTATACATACAATTAAAGTTTTATCAGTTTAAAGCAAAGCAAATTCAACACAATCAAACAAAGTTTTAAAGCAAATCCAACACAATTACATTAAAAACATAATTACTGTCTCCTCTTCTAATATCCCTAAAGACTTGTAATGTACATACAAATTATAGAAGGGTTGGTACGGGAATTGATCAGTCAAATTTTCATCGATCCATTCATTCTTCTTGAACATCTACACCAAACCTGTTTCAATTATTCTAGTATGATCGAAGTCTTCCTTCATCCTCCAATATAAGTGATCAAAAAAATAATTAAGATTTCCTACTGTAATCATGATACTCTAAAGTTTTCTTTCTATTTTCTTCATTTTCTTCTCCAAAACTATTGAACTTCCAACTATATACGGCATTAAGGGTGTCAAAGTTTATGATGTTTGATCCAAGATATTATCCAACGCTTCATTTCCTTTTTCTATATAGTTTCCATCAATAGGATCTATGGGCTTCCAGGGTAATAACACTTTCTCATAACATTCATATGGCACTTGAGATTGACTACAAAGTAAGAAGATTGTAGATGGATGCTCTAGTCCATAAATAGACCCACTCATTTCAATACCCATAATAGATTTAAAAATAATTGATCCCACATCAATGAGCTTTCCCATTTGAATGCAATAGTTTAAAATTATAATTTCTTTGGTAACTCTACTAATTTTCATTGTAGGGAGTAGTTTTACAGATATGAAAAAATGCCATTCTTTAGATATCGAGTTAAACAGTGAAGTGGAGAAACTAATGTAACCATCATCTCTGATTTCCAAATTATCATTTTCATCCATCAGAAATTGGTATATGATACACCTAAAATATATAGTATTTTTAGACACATTTTTATACATATTTTTGATATATTATGCTTTAATGGAAAGTATTTGTGTGTTTTTCTTTCATTTACAAGTAAAAAAAGGGGAAAATGCTAAAAGGGGTGAAAAAGTATCAAATTTGGAGCAAGGAGGTGAAAATTGTGCTAAGGAGTTTTGGCGCCTAAGCACCAAATTCGGTGCTTACGCGTCGGTTAAATAGAGAAGGCCGCGCCTAAGTACCAGATACCCCACACTTAAGCACTAGAGGCAGTTATTTGGCAGTTTTCTTCATTTGGCTCAGTTTTAAAGAGTTCTTTGAGTCTTCTATTGGCTTAAGAGAGTCTTCATAACCACTAAGAATAAAAATATTATTTAAGAACTTGTGAAAGGAGGCATCCTTTGCAGGATTCATTGAATGTGGACACATTTTGAAGAGTTTCCAAGGCACTTTCCGGAGATTTATTAAAGAAGGAAGTTTTTACATTTGAAGTGGGTGCTTGAAGTGGGAGTGAGTGTTGGAGTATTGAGAAGAAGATCATGGAGAATCTTATTAAGAGATTCAAGCACCACAAAATTTACTTTTTCTTTTTATTTTTAGTTTTATTTTGAGAGTTGAGAGCGTTGTAAAAGAGAAGAGATTCAAAGGAACTTCAAGAGTTTGGTGGAGGAATTGAGATAAGTTTGTATCTTTTGTTTTAAACAACATTTGGTTTTAATCGAGACTTCTAGTTGGTTTGACAATGATTTCTACTTTTAAACTAGAGTGTGGTTTTGTTTTATCCATGAATTTTGAGTAGTTTTCTTTATCTTTCACTTTAAAACGATAAGAAATTAAAGTTTGGATGGAAGTTGTGCAGAGTATTGATTTTTAATGTTGGAAGAAGTTGTGATGATTTAAATCCATGAACTTCATTTTCTTCTTGATTTGGTCAATCCATATGTTAAAATTCGTTGTGAGAACATGTAAGAACTGGGCTGCTATTATCTCAGTCAACAATTGGAAAGAATTAGATGAGGTTGTATGAATGAGAATGTAATTCATATGATTTAGTGCAAATAAATAGAGAAATAATCATTGAACGGTGTAGAGTTAGAGGACATTAAAGTGACATGTTAAAGCACCAACTTAGTTTATTATTTTAGGTTCTGATACGAGATGTTAGCCCCCATGTGGAGGGAATTGAGGGAACTCTATAGTGAGAGCTGGTATCGTCCCTGCCTAGCCAGTCTTCAGAACTATTGAAACTTTAAATTAGCTAATGTTCTTTATAGCATCCCTTCTAAGGGTAAATAATATAATTGCTCCTAATTGACATAACACAATTTGCATACTTCTACAATAAAATTCCTATACTTATTACTGCTTCATGATAAGGAGAAAGACATTTTTCAAATTTAGTACTTTTTTTACATAAACTCAAGTTATCTTTTTAAATTGTTACAGTTCTATCAATATATGAAAAATACCAAAAAGATTTGAATTTTAAATACTGTAAAAATATTTGTAGTTTAAGTAATTATACTTTTAGAATAGAAAGTTGTTCAAAAGTGCATATTATGCATTCTCCATGTGTGTTCGATATTTAGGTCTTAATCAAAAGTTCTATATTAGTTGATAACGATACGTATACTTGCGTAGTATCCCAATATATATAAATTGAAAAGTTAAATTCTTATTTTCTTAAGGATTAAATTTTGGCACTGTTGTAAAATAAAGAAATATAAGTGAAAACTATAATTAAAGTCATTGTTATACTATTGCATATAAGCAGTTTCAAGATCAAGTTTTTGGCATCGTTGTCGAGGAAAACAAAAATTAATTGATTTAAAAGCAAAATTCTATTATTATAAAGTCTTACTTAAACTCTAACAATTATTGTATTTTATTTTATGTGTTTTATTTTATTTTTATTTTATTTTTATTTTATGTTAAGTGTAAGCATAATTTAGGTTTTGAAGGACTAGTGCCTATGATTCTGAATTAGAAAGAACTGTTAACAAAATTAGGAAAACTAAAAAAATAAGAAATCTTGAAAAATCTAAAAAAATTACATAAATGACAAATCAAAACAATCAAAATGATGAAATTCATCAAGTGTTTAGACCTTTACGAGAATATGCCAACCCTACAGTAGATGAACTTCATTTTAGTATTCAAAAACCTACTGTAGTGGCTAATTTAATTGACCTTAAGCCTGTTATTATCCAAATGGTATCAATTAATCAACTTGAGGGATCACCAACTGAAGATCAAAATTTACATGTTGCCAATTTTCTAGAATTGTGCGTTACATTTAAATATGATGGTGTATCAGATGATGCCATAAGAATTAGGTTATTTCCTTTCTCACTAAGAGATAAAGCTAAGCTATGGTTGAATTCATTAGCACCTGGATCTATCAGAACTTGGGGTGATTTAGCAAAAAAAATCCTTACTAAATATTTTCCATCATAAAAAACTACAAAGATTAGAAATGATATTACATCTTTTAATCAGCTTAAAGGAGAATTTATTTATGAAGCATGGGAACAATTTAAAGAACTTTTAAGAAAGTGTCCACACCATGTTATACCAGACTAGTTAATAATTCAAACTTTTTATAATAGATTAGTTGGATCTTATAGATCTATTATCGATGCTACAGCTGGTGGTTCATTGATGTCAAAATCATTTCATGATGCTTATACTTTAATTGAAGAAATGGCTACCAATTATTTTTAATGGCCTTATGAGAGAGTGAATCCAAAGAATTTAGCCAATATTCATGAGTCTGATGCATTTACTATGTTAGGAATTCAAGTTGCTACAATTTCAAGAAAGTTAGACCAATTTGGAATGAATTTTTCTCAAGCAATTTCCATGATTGAAGAGAATTCATTAGGCCAAATGGAAGATTCTCAAGCATTATTAGAAACTTTAAATGCCATAAATAACAAGTAGAATAACCCATATTCAAATTATTATAAACCAGGTTGGAAGAACCAACCCAACTTTAAATGGAATAACACCACAGGTGGTAATAATCAGCAATGGGAGAACAATCAAGTAAACCCATTGGGAAACTGAAACAACCAATGAATAATAATTATAGAGCTACTTATCCTCTAGGTTTCAACAGTAATACACAATATAAGGAGAAGAAGTTGTCTATAGAAGAAGTGGTGTTACAAATGGTAAATCAGTTAGAAAGACAAGGAGCTACAATTAGAAATATTGAAATCAACTTGGACAAATCACAAATTCATTAAGTAATAGATCCCAAGGAACACTTCCTAGTAATACTGAAACAAATTCAAAAGATCAAAATAAAGAGCAAGTAAAAGCCGTTCAACTTAGAAGCGGAAGAGAATTGGAAGGTAGGATTCAAAAAGAAACTAAAGTAGAGAGAGAAGAAATTGAAGAATCAAAAGAGGATGTTTAAAAAGATTTTGAAAAACTTATTTCTCCACTTAAAGTTAACTTATAAAACCACAACCACCATTTTTTTAGAGACTTCATCAACAGAAGTTGGATAAACAATTTTCAAAATTTATGTAGATTTTTAAGAAGCTTACAATTAATATTTCATTTGCTGAAGCCTTAGAACAAATGCAAATCTATATAAAGTTTATGAAGGATGTTCTCAACAAAAAAAAGGAACTTTAAAGATAATGAGACTGTTGCACTTTGTGAGAAGTATGTGTTATAATTCAGAAGAACATTCCTAAAAAGCTCAAAAATCCTTAGCTTCATAATTCCATGTGCGATAGGAGACAAATTTTATGGGAAAGCTTTATGTGATTTAGGTGCAAGCATTAACCTTATGCCATTATTAATATTTAAAAGATTAGGAACCCCTACTACTATAACTTTATAGTTAGCAGATCATTCAATATGTGACCTAAAAGAGGTTTATAGAAGATGTCCTAGTGAAAGTGGATCAATTTATTTTTCCTGTTGATTTCATTGTGCTACGATGTCCTAGTGAAAGTGGATCAATTTATCTTTCTTGTTGATTTCGTTGTGCTAGATATGGACAAAGTGGATCAATTTATCTTTCCTGTTGATTTCATTGTACTGGATATGGAGGAAGATAAAGAGATACCTATCATTTTGAGGAGATCATTCCTGTTGATTTCATTGTGCTAGATATGGAGGAAGATAAAGAGATACCTATCATTTTGGGGAGACCTTTCTATTGTGCTAGATATGGAGGAAGATAAAGAGATACCTATCATTTTGGGGAGACCTTTCCTAGCTATAGGAAGAGCAATGATAGATGTACAAAAAGGAGAATAAAAAATGCGCGCAAATGATCAAACTGTTACTTTTAACATTTCAAGATCAATGAAATATCCTGTAAAAGATAAAAATAATGAATGTTGTAGAATGGATGTTATAAGATATCTGAGTGAATGCCATTATAAAAATAATTAGAAAGAAATAACTATTGAAAAATATTTGGAACATGAGCAAAAAGAGGAATTAGATTAGTATGAAGATCTTTTTAAGGAAGATTCAAACTATATTCGACAAATTTTTAAAATTTTGGACACGATAGAAAAAGATAAATCATTTTGTCCATCAATTGAAAAACCTCCAGAACTTGAGTTGAAGTTACTTCTTGATCATTTAAAATATGCCTTTTTAGGAGATTCCTCTACTTTACCAGTTATAATTTCCTCAAATTTAACGATGGAAGAAGAACAAAGATTGATGAAAATATTAAAAAAATTTAAGAAAGTCTTTGGATGGACAATAGCTGATATTAAAGGAATCAGTCCTTTAATTTGTATGCATAGAATTCATATGGAAGTGAAATAAAAACCTAAGGCTGATCCTCAAAGGAGATTGAATCCTGTTATGAAAGAAGTTGTAATGAAAGAAATTTTAAAGAGGTTAGATGTTAGAATTATCTACCCTATTTTAGATAGTGCATAGGTTAGTCCAATTCTTTGCGTTCCTAAGAAAGGAGGGGTAACTGTGATAGTGAACAAACATAATGAGTTAATACCAACTAGAAAATTTACAGAGTGGCAAATATGTATTGATTATATAAAATTAAATCATACCTCTAGGAACGATCATTTTACTCTACCCTTTCTAGATCAAATGTTGGATAGACTAGCTAGGCATAAATACTTTTATTTTTTGGCTGGATATACAGGTTATAACCAAATTCAAATAACTCTTGAGGATCAAGAGAAAATAACTTTTATCAGTCCTTATGGCACTTTTGCTTTTAGAAGAATGCCCTTTGATTTATGTAATACCACCGCTACATTTTAAAGATGTATGATGGCAATTTTTTGTGATTTAATCGTAAAAGGGATTAAAGTTTTTATGGATGATTTTTTAGTGTTTGGAACTTCATTTGACTCATGTTTGTAGCATTTATCTAAAGTTCTTAAGCGCTGTGAAGAAACAAATTTAGTCCTTAATTGGGAAAATGTCAATTTATGGTAGCAGGAGGAGTTGTATTAGAACATAAAATATCAAAGAATGATATGGAAGTAGATCCTGCTAAAATTCAAGTGATCTCTAATTTACCTTATCCAACAAATGTGAGGGAAATTAGAAGTTTTTTAGGACATGCTGGATTCTACATGTGATATATTAAAGACTTTTCAAAAATTGCTAAGCCTTTATGTCATTTACTAGATAAAGATACAATTTTCAATTTTGATGAAGAATGCCTAAAAGCTTTTGATTTATTAAAAGAAAAATTAGTCACTGCACCAATTATTATTTCACGAGATTGGGGAAAACCTTTTGAATTAATGTGTGATGCTAGTGATTATGATAGTGGAGTTGTTTTAGGACAAAGATATGATAAAATTTTCAAAGTAATTTACTATGCTACTAAAAATCTTAATGAAACTAAAATTAATTTTACAACAACTGAAAAAGACTTATTAGTAATAGTTTATAAATCACTCTATTTTGAAAAAAAAATTAATGAACATTTTCCGGATGAAAAATTATTCACTATTAATAAGTGGTGTGTTTCGTGGTATGCCACCATTGTGAACTTTATTGTTAGTGATATTATACCCTATGAAATGACATACCAACAGAAGAGGAAATTTATTTCTAAAGCTAAAACTTATGTTTGGGATGACCCATTTTTATATAAACAAGAAAATGATCTGATTATTTGAAGATGTGTACCATTCGAAGAAACTTATGAAATTATCCAAAAATGTCATAATTCTGATTTTAAGGGACATTTTGGTGCTCATAAAACAACATATAAAATTTTACAATCTGGATTCTTTTGGCCTATGATTTTTAGAGATGTTAATGCGTAAATCAAAACTTGTGATAGATGTCAATGTGTAGGCAATATTTCTAGAAGAAATGAGATACCCCTCAATTATATTTTAGAAGTTAAAATATTTGATGTTTGGGGATTAGATTTCATGGGACCATTTATACCATCTTTCAAAAATTTATATAATATGTCAGTAGTGGACTATGTATCTAAATGGATAGAAGCTGTTGTTTTACCTTGATGTGATGCTCAAAGTGTTGCAAAATTTTTGAAAATAAACATATTTTGTAGATTTGGGATGTCGAGAGTTATCATTATTGATGGGGGAAGTCATTTCAGAAATGCCATAATGGAGAAGTTATTAAAGAATATCATATAAATCATAGGATTGCCACTACTTACCATCCTCAGACAAGTGGTTTAGCTGAATTATCCAATCGAGAAATTAAAAAAATTATGGAAAAATCTTTGAATCCAAACAAAATGGATTGGTCGGTCAAACTTGACTATGCTTTGTGGGCTTATAGGACTGCATATAGAACTCCTATAGGAATGTCCCCGTCTAGGCTAATATTTGGAAAAGTTTGTCACTTACCAGTTGAACTTGAGCATAAAGCATATCGGGCAATTAAGGAGTTCAATTATAATTTGAAAGATGCTGTTAAGAAAAGATTATTGCAATTAAATGAGCTTGAAATGAGAAGGTGTGAATCTTATGAAAGTGCTAAGATTTACATAGAAAAGATGAAGAAGTGGCATGATCAAAGGATTCTTACAAAAAATTCTCAGTCAAGGCAACAGTTTTGCTATATAATGCAAGGTTAAGATTAATTTCAGGCAAACTTAAGTATAGGTGGATGGGTCCATTTGTTGTGATGAAAGTTTATCCTTATGGAGCTGTGGATATTAAAGATCCTAAGACTGATAAAGTGTTTAAAGTAAATGATCATAGACTGAACCTTTATTTTATAGGGGATCAACATAAATTTAATGAAGGAATGATGTTGGGTAAATCAGAATAAGCACTGGTTACATTGGGCTGAAGACGTTAAACCAAGCATTTTGTGGGAGACAACCCATAGTTATCAGTGTGTTTTGCTTTGATTATCATTTGTGTGTGATTTAGAAAAATTGGGGTAGTATTTTTAAATAATTTACTGTTAGTATTGATTTTAAGACTTTATTTAGTGATCTAGACATGTCAGAATGAAAACTTGGACGATAAGTTGACTGGTACAAAAAAGTGCACTGGCGCTTAAGCGCCAAGATTCGATGCTTAAGCAGGGCAGTTAAAAACCATATGCAAAATTAATATTCTAGAAGATTTAACCACCAATTAGTTTGTAAAAACGTGTCAAGGCAGTTCCTAGATGTGCCTAGAAGTTATTTGAGGGATTTAGGCCTATAAATAGAAGGGTTTAGTGAAGGAATTTCACCCCAGATCATTTTTAGCCATAAAAGTCTAAAAGAAAGAGAGATTTAGAGAAAATGTCTTCATGGGAAATGGATTTGAAGAAGATGGAAGAGACCATGAGGAAGAGATTCATTAGTTAAAGTGCACGGAGATGTATAACGGTTTTTTAGTCGTTAGTATTGAAGGAATATCAGAAAAGATCAACAAAATTGAGACTACCATGGCTTTACTAAGACCAAGGTAATTGAGATTCATGCACATCTTGAGCATATTGGATGGTAATTGAAAATGCAATTTAGTTATACTAGTTATATAGAGGAAGTGGATAAGGTGATGTTTCTTAAGCAAAAATGGATTAAAGAAGATAGTATCAGAGCACGTCACCATTGTCTGTTTTATCAACTTTATATTCTAATTGCCCAGGAGATACTAATGAAAGACCAAAGTTTGTCCCATCAAACGAAGAGTGGAATTAAGGTTTATGTTTGAGCTTGTTTGTTTGGAGTAGTTGTGTTTATATGTTAGTGTTTGTTTTTAGTGTTTATGACTTCTTATGAGTTTAATTATGTATTTTTGTTAGGTGTTTGTATATTAAAAATTTTCTCATCCGAGACTATTTGGTGTGAGAATTAAGTGTTATATGTACTTGTTATTGTTTGTGAATTAATATATGTGTTTGTTTGTATGAAAATTTGTGTTATTTTTAGCCTCAAATTGAATTGAGTTATAAAGAGAGTTTTGAGAGAGAGGAGAGTTGTAGGAGATGAGAATAGTCATTTAAGTGTTATAAAATCATTTAGGGGTGGTGTAATTGGGCAAATAGTACATTTTACTTAAATTTAAAAATCTCAAAAATCATGCACAAGCGCTTAAGCGCCACATATCATTCTTAAGTAGAAGCTAACCCCAGAGGCAGGCGCCTAACCACCACTTATCTGCGCTTAAGCATCGGTTTGCGAATGGTTAAAAGTGAAAATTTTAGCTAAAAATTACCATTTTTATCCTCCCGTCACCTTCAACCCTCGAAATCACGATTTTGGAGAGCTATGGCACACCATTAAGTGGAGATTTCTTGGTGGAATCAAGAAAATTTTGTTAGATTCAAATTTCTTTAAGGTAAGAGCTTTACTTCTATGCAAAAATTTTGGATTTTCACCATACATTTTGATTACATTTGGAAAAATTCAAAAATTCACTATTCATGGTGAAAAATGAGGAAAAATCTCTGGAAATTGCGTAGGAAGTGTAGTTTAAGCTTTTGGAAGTTTAGTTTAGTAGTTTAGACTTGATTTTTGAAGTAATTTTTGAAATTTTATAAATTTATGGAATTGCACCAAGAATGAAAAGGAGTAAAGAAAAGAGCCCTTTTGATTCGAGCAAGTTAGTTAGTTTGAAGGCTTAAGAGAGGTACAGTGATGCATTGCAATCACAAAAACTTATCCAAGAGCGTGTTTCAAAAATCTAGGTGAATCTATGGAAGATCTGATTGTTCGACAACAGTGGGAACGATTCTGTTGTTTTTCTACTGTTGCAGTTATTTTTGTTATTAGGGAGTTCTATGCTAACCTCCCTGAGGCTGAAGAAGATAGAGTCATGGTTCGAGAAAAATTGGCACCTTTTTCACCTGAGGTAATCAATTTGCTCTACCATTTTCCACTTGATACTTTATGTTTTCAAGAAAAGTATAGTCTGATTGAGACAGAGCTAGATGAGATTATTTTTTATTTGACTAATGGAAGTGGACTTTGGAAAATCACTAATGAGAGGAGAGTATATTTTTTCCACATCAAAGTTAAGTGCACCTTAGAAGGCATGACACAATTTTATTTCTGTTCGTCTGCTACCAAGAAATCATCTCAACAAAGTTACCAGATAAAGAGCGACGTTAAATTATTGTATCCAGGAAGGAAAGCTCATTATTGGAGCTTTGATATATGAGACTATCATCAGTTCTGCCACTGCTTTTACTACTATAGGTCTGAGATTTGCTTCATTGATCTTTTCTTTATGTGAGCAGACTGGAGTAAAATATGATAGTTGAGAGGAAGTATTGTTGCCTCTAAAGCCTATCACAAAGGTGAATGTGAAGACTTATTCTGAACATTCTATTTTTTGCTGGAGAGGAGGGTTTTCTAGGAGTTATGGAATACGTCTGTTTCTTCTACCTCTGCTGCGTCTACATCTAGACCATCTACCTCATGTGCTTCTACTTCTAGAGGTAAGTCTATTGAGACCCAAGATCAATTATTACAGAGGATGTTAGATAATATTAACTATACCACTGATAGGGTATAAAATTTAGAGCATTTTGTAGATCATACTGATAGGAGTAATAGAAGAAAAAGTGATTATGAAGAGAAATTTCACTCATCTTTGGAGAGCCTCATTAGGGGTAACTAAGGAGTGCAATTTCTCCATATCCTAGATACCCTGATTTTGAACCTACAGAAGTTTTGGATAGCGGTGATTCAAAGGATGAGGAGTAGAACTGAGAGATTTATTTTTATGATTGTAATATGACATGAACTATGTTGTCTGGACTTGCTATATTTGTATTTGTGTGTTGATTTGAACTATGTGATGTGGTTTTGACTTT
>JXCR01058023.1:27754-85251 GCA_002079205.1 Phalaenopsis hybrid cultivar | reverse complement strand
AGTAATAAGTATAGGAATTCTGTTGTGGAAGTATGCAAATTATGTTGTGTCAAATAGGAGAACTAATCTTCTTTACCCTTATTAGATATGCTATAAAGAACATTGGCTAATTTAAAGTTTGAATAGTTCTGAAGACCAGCTAGGCAGGGAAGATACTAGCTCTCACTCTAGAGTTCCCTCGATTCACTCCACTAGGGGGCTAACATTCTCGTATCAGAACATAAAAAAATAAACCAAGTTGGGGGCTTTAACCTGTCACTTTAAAGTCCTCTAACTCTACACCCATCAATGAATATTTTCCTATTTATTTTCACTCAATCATATGAACTACATTCTCATTCATACAACCTCATGTGATTCTTTCCAATTGTTGATTGAGATAATACTAGCCCAGTTCTTACATGTTCTCACAAGAAATTTTAACATCTAGATTGGCCAAATAAAGAAGTAAATGAAGTGTATGGATTTAAATCATCACAACTTCTTCCAGCATTAAAGATCAATACTCTCCACAACTTCGATCCAAAACTTAATTACTTCTCAATTTAAGAAAAAAAGATAAAGAAAACTACTCAGAATTCATGGAGAAAACAAAACCACACTTTAGTTTAAAAGACAAAATCATTGTCAAACCAACAATAAGTCTTGACTAAAAGAAAAGTAGTCTAAAACAAAAAGATAAAAACTTATCTTAAGTCCTCCACTAAATTCTTGAAGTTCCTTTGAATCTCTTCTCTTTTACAATCACTCAAAACAAATTAACAAAAAGGATAAAGTAAATAAAAAATGGTAGCTGAAAATCTCTTTGAACTAACTCCCCAGAGAAGAACTTTCAAAACTTGCCAATATTTTCAATACTCTTTTCTAAGTCCTCTCTTCTTTCTTTTATAGTTTTCTAGGAGGTGCCTTACGATCTTATCAAAATGTGTCTTGATTCGATGTATTTTCCAAGAGACGCATCCTTTCATGATAATTTTCGTCCATGGTGGTTACAACCACATATTAAGCCAATTGGTTCCTCGAAAATCTCTTCAAAATTTGTGAAAACTGATTTTACTCGTCTAGTAATTGCCACTGATGCTTGAGCATGAGGTCTTGGCGCTTAGGTGCGACATTCTCTTTTTAACCGGCGTTTAAGCATATGATCTGGCGCTTAGGCGCCAAAACTCTTTTGCACAATTTTTCACCTTTTAGCACCAAATTTGATCTTTTTCACTCCTTTAAACAATTTTTTTCATTTTTACTTGTATCTATAAGAAAAACACAAAAATACCTTCCATTAAAGCGCAATATCAATACCTTCCATTAAAGCGCAATATCTCAAAAATAGGTATAAAAATGTAACTGAAAACACTATATATTTTAGGTGTATCAAAATCCCCTAAACTTAAAATGTTACTTGTCCTCAAGTGGCACTTCAATCTTTAAAAACCAAATATGTATGATAGGTATATGAGTTTCTTTAGGAGTTACTAAAATTTAGATTTAAAAATATAGTAGTCCAACTTAGAAAAAATAATTAGTAAATGAGACCAACTTAAAGTTTGAAAATTTTTTTATGTTAAGAACTATGAAAATATAAGTTCCTACTAAATCAGAAATATTGTAAGTTCTCTAAATTTAGATTTTAGTTCTTTTATTTTCTCAACTTAAAAATTTTTATTAAAAATAATTTTACTTACTATATTTTATTTATAGGGTTAAGATTTTATCAAGTCTTATACTTTAAAAAGATCAAATGTAGAACCAATTTTTGATTAGGTACTAATCCTCAAGCTTCTCCTCCCTTAAATTTCTTTTCTTTTTTTTTCTCTTCTTTTTCTTTTCTTTTTCTTTTTCTCTTTCTTCTACTTTTTCTTTTTCAAACAAGGATTACTATATCTGGATAGGCGTTTAATAAGTTGAATTCCACTTCTCTTTTCCTAAAGTAAAGTCTTGATATAAATCTTTTACTTATAAATATAATAATAGTTTTGAAAATCATTTTAATAAAAGAAATTTAAGTATGTAAAAATAAAAGTCTAAATTGCTAAATTTTTCAAAAATACAAATTTTCTTACTAAAGATAGTCACATATAATTAAAATCATTTTTTCTATACTAAAAATTTTTAACTTAAAGTTTTTCTTCATTACTTAAAATTTTAACTAAATTTTTTTACTCATTTCTATCTAAAAATTTTTAACTTAAAGTTTTTCTTCATTACTTAAAATTTTAACTAAATTTTCTTAATCATTTCTAAAATCAAATTTTACTTCAAAATTTTAAAAAATACAATGTTTCTTACTAAAGATAGTTATTTATATTAATCATTTTCTACATTAAAAACTTTTATATTCTTCATTACTCAAAATTTTAACTAAATTCTCTTACTCATTTCTAAAATCAAATTTTACTTCTCTAAAGATAGTCACTTATATTAATCATTTTCTATACTAAAAATTTTTAACTTAAAGTTTTTCTTCAAGTCACTTATATTTATCATTTTCTATACTAAAAATTTTTAACTTAAAGTTTAACTAAATTTTCTTACTCATTTCTAAAATCAAATTTTACTTCCCTAATATAACTTCATATGCGTAATAAATCTTCTTTTAAAATCAAATTCACTTGTAGTACATTTGAGAACAAATAAAATTCCAGTTTTGAAAATGTTTTTCATCCCCCCAAACTTAAATTTTTAACAGATTAAACAGTTTAGCATTAGATATATATAAGCAAGAATGAAAATTTAAAAATAACATGCTAACATGAATTTTAAACTCTAATGATACAAGTATAACTAAAGACAGGAGTAAAATTAATTTTTGATCAAATTTTCTATATTTTTATTTTAATTTAACATGTAAAGATTCAGTAGGCTTCTAAACTGTGGGTATAAAAGCAAACAATACATTAACATGATAAAAGAAAAATACAGGGTAGCAGTTTTTGAATTTAGTAGGCTTCTAAACAGTGGGTATAAAAGCAAACAATACATTAACATGATAAAAGAAAAATGCAGGGTAGCAGTTTCTGAATTTCAAGTTTAAGATACAAGCTAGCAAGATTTTCTACTTTATAACAGATATGAAATTAAATTAAGTTCTAAATTAACTAAATCACATTACTAAACACAAAATAACAGTTACTACCCCAAATAAAATATTATCTAACTCAACAAACACAACAACAACAAACATAAAAATTCAAAACATAATATAAAACATAGTCCAAAACAACACAGATGCAAATGTAGTAAGCTCAGACCACATAGCTCATATCATATTACAATCATAAAATGAATCTCTCAGCTCTACTCTTCATTTTCAGAATCACCGTTGTACCATTTTTTTGCAGGCTCAAAATCAGGATATCAAGGATATGGAGGAAATTACACTCTTGGTTCACCTCTAATAAGGCTCTCCAAAGATGAGTAGAATTTCTCTTCATACACTCTTCCTTCTATTATAACTATTAGTATGATCCGCAAAACACTCTAATTTTTTTAGCTTATAAGCGGTAAAATTGATATTATCTATAATCTTCTGCACTAACTCATCCTGAGTCTTAGTAGAATCACCTATAGATGTAGAAGCACATGAAGTAGATGGTCTAGATGAAGATGCAATAGAGGTAGATACATCAGATGTCCCTAATCCATAACATCTGGAAAATCCTCCTCTCCAGCCAAAAATCGAATGTTCCGAATAAGTCTTCACATTTACCTTCATGATGGGCTTTAGTGGCCGCAGAACTTCCTCCCAACTATCATACTTTACTCCACCCTGCTCGCATAAAGAAAATATCAAGGAAGCAAATCACATACCTCCAGTAGTAGCAGTTGTAGCAGAACTGATGATAGTGTGATATATCAAAGCCCCTAGGTTGATGGTCTTTCCCTTCTGAATACAATAATTCAGCATCGCTCTCTCTGTAGTCACTTCACTGAGATGGTTGGTTGGAAGTAGATAAGCAGAAATGAAATAGTGCTAGGCCTTCAAAGTGCACATAACTTTGAAGTTGAGAAATTTACTCTCCTCTCATTGGTAATCTTCCAAAGTCCTCTCCCAATAGTCAAGTATGAAATAATCTCGTCTAATTCTGCTTCAATAAAACTATAATTCGCATAAAAACATAAAATCTCCTTTGGTAAACGGTAAACAAGTTGATTACCTCTGGAGTAAAAGGTACCAACTTCCCTCTAACAATAACTCGATCATCCTCAGCCTCTCGAAGATTTGCATAAAACTCCTTCACAACAGAAATTATAGCAACAGCAGAGAAACAACAGAACTGTTCCCACTATCGACGGACTATCAGGTCTTCCACTTCTCCACCAAGACTCTTAAAACATAGCTTTTGAATCAATTTTCGTGTTGTAGAGCGTCACTATATCAATCTTGAGCTTTTGAACTGACAAATTTGCTTGATCAACCAGGCTCTTTCATCTGCTCCTTTTCATTCTTGGTTCCATTCTACAAATTTTATAAATTTCAATAACATTAAAAATCAAATTTAAATCACTAAACTAAACTTCCAAAAACACTAACTAAACTTCCCAAGCAATTTCCCTAGATTTTTCTCCACTTTTCACCATTAATAGTAAATTTTTGAAATTTTCCAAATGTGCTTAAAATATATGGTGAAAATCTAAAATTTTTTGCATAAGAATAAAGCTCTTACCTCAAGGAACTTGGATCTAGCAAATCTCACTCGATTCCACCAAGAAATCTCCAAATTTCACTTGCCCTAGACCTCAAAATCGCGAACTTGAGTTGGGGAAGATAATAAGAGGTGTTAAAAATAGTATTTTCAGACTAAAAATTCACTTTTAGCTATTTGCAAACTGGTTTTCGTGAATCGCTTAAGCGCAGGTAAGTGGCACGTAGGCATCTGCCTCTCAGGTTGGCTCATGCTTAAGCGCAAGATGTGGCACTTAGGCAGCATAGTGAAAAATTTTCAAAATTTTTAATTTTAAGTAAAATGCACTATTAGCCTATGTAATACACTTCTAAATGGTCTCATAACACTTAAATAACTATTTTTACTTCCTATAACTCCCTTCTCTCTCAAAATTTTTATAATAATTAATTCAATTCGAGGCTAAAAATAACATAAACTTCATTAAAAACAAACTTATATTAATTCAAAAACAAGTACAAACACATTTAACACTTAGTTCTCTCTCGAAATAGTCTTGGATGAGAAAATTTCCCCAAGTACAAAACACTTAACACACATTTATAATTACACACATAAGTGACCACAAACACTAACACAAGACATAAGCACTAACACAATTAAAAACATGACTTCAAACACACAATTCCTAACACTTAACTTAATGTCACTCTTCATTAGAAGGAACAAATTCTTGTATCCCAGTAGTCTATCCGGGAATATAGAGTTGATAAAATAGACGATGGTGGCGAGCTCTAATACTATCATCTTTGATCCACTTTTGCTTAAGGAACATCGCCTTATCCGCTTCCTCTACATAACTGATATGGCGGAATTGCATCCTAAGTTGTCACCCAATATGTTCTATATGAGGATGCAATTCAGGCACCTTAGTCTCTAATACAAATATAGTATTCTCCATCTTGTTGATCGTCTCTGATATTCCTTCAATACTAATGGCTAAGAAACCGTTATACATCTTCTGTGCACTTTTACTAATGAACTTCTTCCTCGTGGCTTCTTCCTTCTTCTTCAAATCTATCTCCCATAAAGACATTATCTCTCAATCTCTCTCTTTTTAAGACTTTTATGGTTAAAAATAATTTGGGGTGAAATTCCTTCACAAACCTCTTCTATCTATAGGCTTAATTCCCCCTCATAACTTCTAGCACGACTAAAAACTACCAAGACACGTTTATTCTGAATAAATTGCAGTTACACCTTCTATAAATTGAAATTTGCGGATGTGATTAAATTTTCGCTCTTAAGCACAGGATCTGGCGCTTAAGCGCTAGTGCATATTTTTGCACCAATCAACTTAACATCTAAATTCTCATTCTAACATGTCTAGGTCACTAAATAGAGTCTAAAAATCATTCCTAGCACATAATAAACTCAAAAATACTACCCAAAATATCTTAATCAGACTCAAAACAACAATCAAAGCAAAAATACAATGATAACTATGGGTTGTCTCCCATAAAGCAATTGGTTATACGTCTTCAGCCTGATGTAACCAGTGCTCATTTTGGTTAACCCAACATCATTCCATCATTATTTTTATGTTGATCCCCTATAAATAAGGTTTTAGTCTATGTCCATTCACTTTAAAAATTTTCTAAGAATTAGGATCTTTAATATCCATAGCTCCATAAGGATAAAATTTTATCACAACAAATAGGCCCATCCACTTGGACTTAAGTTGGTTGGAAATAATCTTAACCTTGCATTATATAGCAAAAATTATTGTCCTACAATTTAATTAGTTTTCTTCCCCGGCAATGGCGCCAAAAACTTGATCCCGTACTCCATGGCCTATGCACAGTATATCAACAGTTCTGATGGTATTTTTCACTTATATTTCTTTATTTTACAACAGAACCAAAAACTTGATCCTGAAGAAAAATAAGAATTTAACTTTTTAATTTATAGATATTTGTATTGGGTTACTATGCAAGTATACGTATTGTTTTTAAGTAATATAGGACTTTTTTATTAAGACTTAAATATCAAACCCACAGGGAAGATTATACAATATGCATCTTTTAGAAAGCTTTTCTATTTTTAAAAAGATAATTACTTAAACTAAAAATGATTTTTGTAGGAATTTAAAATTTAAATATTTTTGGTATTTTTGATATTTTAACGAAATAGTAAAAAGATAACTAAAGTTTTTGTAGAAGAAAAGCACTTAATATGAAAATATTTTTCTTATTATCATGAATCAGTAATAAGTATAGGAATTCTATTGTGGAAGTATGCAAATTGTGTCGTGCCAAATAGGAGCAATAATATTCTTTACCCTTATTAGAAATGCTATAAAGAACATTGGCTAATCAAAGTTTGAATAGTTCTGAAGACCGGCTAGGCAGGGAAGATACTAGCTCTCACTCCAGAGTTATTTGAATAGTTTTGAAGACCGGCTAGGCAGGGAAGATACTAGCTCTCACTCTAGAGTTCCCTAGATTCACTCCTCCTGGGAGCTAGCATTCTCATATCAAAACCTAAAAAAATAAACCAAGTTGGGAGCTTTAACCTGTCATGTTAAAGTCCTCTAACTCTAAACCCATCAATGAATATTTTCCTATTTATTTGCACTCAACCATATGAATTACAGTCTCATTTATACAACCTTATGTTATTCTTTCGAATTTAAGAAGAAGGATAAAGAAAACTACTTAGAATCCATGCAGAAAATGAAACCACGCTTTAGTTTAAAAGAAGAAATCATTGTCAAACATACAACAAGTCTCAACTAAAACCAAAAGTAGTCTAAAACAATAAGATAAAAAATTATCTTAAGTCCACCAAACTCTTGAAGTTCCTTTGAATCTCTTCTCTTTTACAATCACTCAAAACAAAATAACAAAAATGATAAAGTAAAAAAAAAGTGGTTCCTGAAAATCTCTCTGAATTAACTCCCCAGATTAAGTCCTCTCTTCTTTCTTTTATAGTTTTCCAAGAGGTGCCTTAGGATCTCTTCAAAATGTCTTGATTTGATGCATTTGCCTAAGAGACGCATCCTTTCATAATAATTTTCATCCATGGTAGTTACAACCACCTATTAAACCAAAGGGTGCCTCAAAAACCTCTTCAAAATTCATGAAAACCGATTTTACTCATCTAGTAACTGCCACTGGCACTTAAGGGTGGGGTCTCAATGCTTAGGCATGGCCTTTTCTGTTTAACTGGTGCTTAAGCGCCGGATCTGGCGCTTAGGCACCAAAACTCTTTTGCATAATTTTTCACCTTCTTGCTCCAAATTTGATCATTTTTCACTCCTTTAAGCATTTTTTTTTCATTTTTACTTGTATCTATAAAAAAAGCACAAAAATACCTTCCATTAAAACGTAATATCTCAAAATTAGGTATACAAATGTGTCTAAAAATACTATATCTTTTAGGTGTATCAGAGTGTTGGAGTTCTGAGAAGAAGATCGTGGAGAATCTTGTGGAGAGATTCAACCACCACAAAATTTAATTTTTCCTTTTGTTTTTAGTTTTATTTTGAAAGTTGAGACTGTTGTAAAAGAGAAGAGATTCAAAGGAACTTCAAGAGTTTGTTGGAGGATTTGAGACAAGTTTTTCTCTTTTGTTTTAAACTAATTTCGATTTTAATCGAGACTTCTTGTTGGTTTGACAATAATTTCTACTTTTAATATAAAGTGTGGTTTTGTTTTCGCCATGAATTCTGAGTAGTTTTCTTTATCTTTCTCCTTAAAATGATAAGTAATTAAATTTTGGATGGAATTTGTGGAGAGTATTGATTTTTAATGTTGGAAGAAGTTTTGATAATTTAAATCTATGAACTTCATTTACTTCTTAATTTGGCTAATCCAAATGTTAAAATTTGTTGTGAGAACATGTAAGAACCAGAGTGGTATTGTCTCAGTCAACAATTGGAAAGAATCACATGAGGTTGTATGAATGAGAATGTAATTCATATGATTTAGTGCAAATAAATAGAGAAATAATCATTGAAGGGTGTAGAGTTAGAGGACTTTAAAGTGACAGGTTAAAGCCCCCAACTTGGTTTTTTGTTGTAGGTTGTGATTCGAGATGTTAGCCCTCAGATGGAGGGAATTGAGGGAACTCTAGAGTGAGAGCTGGTATCCCTCCCTAGTCAGTCTTCAGAACTATTTAAACTTTAAATTAGCCAATGTTCTTTATAGTATCTCTAGTAATGGTAAAGAATATAATTGCTCATATTTGGCACAACACAATTTACATAATTCCACAATAGAATTCCTATACCTATTACTAATTAATGATAAGGAGAAAGATATTTTTCATATTTAGTACTTTTCTTTTACATAAACTCAAGTTATCTTTTTAAATTGTTACTGTTCTGTCAATATATCAAAAATACCCGAAAGATTTGAATTTTAAATACTGCGAAAATATTTGTAGTTTAATTAATTGTATTTTTAGAATAGAAATTTGTTGTTCAAAAGTGCATATTGTGTATTCTCCCTGTGGGTTCGATATTCAGGTTTTAACCAAAAAGTCTTATATTACCTGAAAATGATACGTATACTTACGTAGTATCCCAATATATAAAAATTGAAAAGTTAAGTTCTTATTTTCTTCAGGATCAAGTTTCTGGCACTACTGTAAAATAAGAAAATATAAGTGAAACTATAATTAAATTCATTATTATAATGTAGCATATAAGCAATTTCGGGATCAGTATACATCATACATCATATCCTTCGTTGGTATAAAATTTGTATAATGACAGATCCACACGCTTTCTATGGTAAACATGTCATTTATTTGTGATGCAGTAATTGGTACACTCTTTCTTCGAATAAAAACAACTCCTTGGTTAACTCCATGTAGGTTAGCATAGAATTCTTTTACCATTGGAACAACTACTGCGACAATAGTGTAACATAGAACTTCCCAACATCTTTTTACTATTATTTTCTCAATCTGTGAACTTAGATTATTCAATCCATGATTGATAAATTCTCTCTCCTTGACAAGTCTCTTCTTAGTGATGACTTTGTCTTATAATCTCTGCACGTCAAAACTGATGAACTTTCTTATATTGAAAACTCCATATATTAAAGCCACGGATTTCAAAATTTGGAAGTTTCTTGTCGTCCAAAAAAGTTTTCATGCCTTTAAAAAGACATATAGGTAGTTATTTTGAAATAAAATCCCGCCAAAGTGCTCCAAAGTCTCCCTGAACGGCCAAAACTACTCTGGTCGTTGTCAGCGCCTCCGCTGTCACCGTCGGTGCCATGGCTTCTGTGGAAGGGCGTCGTCAGAGCCATAACCATAATTGTGTCTGTTTCATCTTTGGTTCAATTCATTTCCAAATGTTTTTCCAATACCAATATTTGTCTTGATTTATGATACATAAGATTGTGTAGGATTTTAAAGTATTATTATTTCTAATAANTGAGAATGTAGTTCATATGATTGAGTGCAAATAAATAAGGAAATATTCATTGATGAGTGTAGAGTTAGAGGAGTTTAAAGTGACAAGTTAAAGTCCCCAACTTGATTTATTATTTTAGGTTCTGATACGAGAATGTTAGTCCCCAAGATGTTTACTTCTCGATTTGGCCAATCTGATACGAGATGTTAGCCCCCAGGTGGAGGGAATCGATGTTTGGTTTATTGTTTTAGGTTTTGATACAAGATGTTAGCCCCCAGGTGGAGGGAATCAAGGGAGGGTTAAAGCCCCCAACTTGGTTTATTATTTTAGGTTTTGATACGAAATGTTAGCCCCCAGGTTGAGGGAATCGAGGGAACTCTAAAGTGAGAGCTATTCCCTGCCTAGCCGGTCTTCAGAACTATTCAAACTTTAAATTAGTCAATGTTCTTTATAACATCTCTGCCTAGCCGGTCTTCAGAACTATTCAAACTTTAAATTAGCCAATATTCTTTATAGCATCTCTAGTAAGGGTAAATCCGGTCTTCAGAACTATTCAAACTTTAAATTAACCAATGTTCTTTATAGCATCTCTAGTAAGAGTAAAGATTATTATTGCTCCTATTTGACACAACATAATTTGCATACTTCCACAACAGAATTCCTATACTTATTACTGATTCATGATAAGAAGAAGAAGTTTTCATATTAAGTACTTTTCACTACTTTATAGCATCTCTAGTAAGGGTAAAGAATATTATTGCTTCTATTTGGCACAACAAAATTTGTTAGCCAATGTTCTTTATAGCATCTCTAGTAAGGGTAAATAATATTATTGCTCCTATTTGGAAAAACACAATTTGCATACTTTCAACAACAGAATTCCTATACTTATTACTGATTCATGATAAGAAGAAATATATTTTCATATTAAGTACTTTTATTCTACAAAAACTTTAGTTATATTTTTAAGTTGTTACCGTTTCGTTAAAATATAAAAAAAATACCAAAAATATTTAAATTTTAAATTCCTACAAAAATCATTTTTAGTTTAAGTAATTATCTTTTTAAAAATAGAAAAACTTTCTAAAAGTGCATATTGCATAATCTTCCCCGTGGGTTCGATATTCAGGTCTTAATAAAAAAGTACTATATTACTTAATAACGATATGTATACTTGTATGGTATTCCAATATAAATATATATAAATTAAAAAGTTAAAATTCTTATTTTTCTTCAGGATCAATTTTTTGGTTTTGTCGCAAAATAAACAAATATAAGTAAAAAAATACCATCAGAACTATTGCTATATTGTGCATAAGCATTAAGTACGAGATCATCCAGCACCACTGGTGGTTGGTTTTCCTGCTAGAGAAAAAATCTGGATTATATGATGGAAGCAATCGACTTCTGCTGTAGCAAATTCACCGACTTGTTAGTGTGCTGTGTTTTTAAATTGCTTTAGATGTTCTACTTTCATATAAATTTCACGTAACATTTATATGTTTGAAATGCAGAGGTGATTTTGTTATTAATATGAGACAGGTGGCATTAACATGATGTTATCTCAATGAACTCCTCAAGGAGGGTTGGTTAGGAAACGAACAAGTTGATTGTTTTACAATGTTGTTGGAAGCTAAAAGATGTCAAGCAATGCATTTATATAAATCATACTTATATGTCTTTCCATGTCATTGGGTAAATTTTGTAATTCCTTTGTCCTATAATGTACCTAAATACATCTAACATGACCATTTATTCTTATGTGATATGTCTCCTTTTATGCATCTGTATGAAGTTGGAAATGCTAAAGGATTTGTGGAGCACATTACAACTGAAACTGCTGCGAATGTTGAGTTGATTCTACTGCCAATAATAAATAATCAGCATTGGGCATTATTAGTTGGGGCAATGAACGAGCACAGATGGAGATTTTACGACTCCTTACCAAACATAGTGCATTTGAATATCACCAACGCCATTATAAGTAGACAATGTTATTTACTTTATCGTTAACAAACACTAGCTCATTCTTTTCTACAATTAACTGTGCAGATTAAACATTTTTGGAATGATGCTGGCCAATTGTTCCAAACTGATATGAGTAAATTGCCGGTACATATGGCCAGGGGCATACCAGTACAGAGCAACAGTTTTGACTGTAAAATATTTCTATGTAAATATATGGAAATAATAGTACAAAAGAATAAAACTGATTGGAAAGAGTATTTGGAATAACAAAATTCTATGCCATTATTTAGAGCAAAAATGAGATATGCAAATTTTCTTTGTCAAGAACATGATCACAGGCTTATGTTTATTATCATTTAACCCTTTAGTCAACAAAAAGTCATCATTTTTAGCTAAAATTATTAAGGAATGACATTGCTTTTCTTTGTTTATAATGCAGATCCAGGTTACAAAAAAATCATCATTTTGAAGATGTTGATTTGAGATATAATTGCTTTGATCTTGCTGATTTTAGATTGCAATATCTGCTTAGTTTGTCATTTATTCAGAAAATCACTTATTCAATTTGTGCAGGAACCAAAGAAAAAATTAAATAACGCAGGAGCCATGTGGGTGGATGACAGTTTTTTTGGGGGAGCTCAATGATGATTTTTTTTAGAGGAGCTCAGTGCTGATTATAGATGATGATTTGATCTCACTGATTTTATATTTTTTTGGGGGAGCTCGGTGCTAATGGATAGTTTTAAATTCTGTACTTAACAATGTATTTAAATTTTGGACATTCAAATGTATTCTTTATTTTGGAGATATAACACATGTATTTTGGGTTTCATTTGCGGTTTTATGTAATGATTGTAAGAATTTCTTTAGCTGTGAATAAAAGTATAGATTTTGTGTAAAAATTTTGTTGAGCTGTCTATTATGTGGCTTACATTTTGTGGTTTGGAGATATAATCTGTGGTTTCAAATATATTATGTGACTTACATATCTTATTACATAATATATTCTGTGGCTTATAAATCTGAGGATAATAAGCTTTAAAGTCTGCTTACAAAGCTTTGAAATATGTTTACATATTATATTATTTGGCTTACAAATCTGTGGCTAATAAGCTTTGAAATTTGCATACAAGGCTTTCAAATCATATTACAAAGTCTGAGTACAAAGCCTTGAAATCTACTTACAAGGCTTTCAAATCATATTACAAAGTTTGAGTACAAAGCTTTGAAATCTTCTTACAAGGCTTTCAAATCATAATACAAAGTTTGATTACAAAATCTGATTACAAAGTTGAGCAGGCAGCCAAAATCTGATTACAAAATCTTATTGCAAAATTTGATTACAAAGTTGAGTAAGAAGCCAACATCTTATTTCAAAATTTGATTACAAATTTGAGTAAGAAGCCATAATCTTATTACAAATTTTTATAAGAAGCTTTGAAATCTTATTACAAGGCTGAATAAGAAGCCAAAATCTAATTACAAAGCTGAGTAGGAAGCCAAAATCTGATTATAAAGTTTTGAAATCTGATTACAAATTTTTATAAGCCAAAATCTGATTACAAAGCTGAATAAGAAGCTAAAATCTTAGTAGGAAGCCAAAATCTACTGACTAATCTGATTACAAAATAGGAACACAAATCAAAATTCCTTTATGTAGAGCGGAAAGCTAAATTTTGAAATGGAGCAAAAATCTGAATTTCTTCATCAAACTAAATTTTTGCAAATAAAAAATTCTAAATTTCTTCATCAAACTGAATCTACCAACATCTTTTACAGAAATTCAGACCATTGAGGCATTGTTGTCTCATTAAGGAAATCCGTCATCATGGCGGTGTAGGATTCCCTGTTCCGTGGAGCAAAGGAATTCAGCAGTGGATATCAATGTATTAGTGAAAACTTGAAATCTTCATATTACAACATAAATAATTAAACAAGTCAGCATTAAATTTATACCTATGTTAGGAAATCAGGAAGTGAGCATATGGGTGGATGACATTGTGATGATTCAGGTTCTTCGGTTGTTGAAATATTTTTTTTCCTATGTATAAAGTGTTTATGGGTGAAAATTTATGGTTATTTGAAACATATGAAAAGGGATTAGAGTTGTGAAATATACCTTTTGATCTTTTATTTTTCTCCCAATCCCCTTTTAGTCTGGCATTAGATATTCCTTTCGGGCGCATTTTGGCAGGATCATTCAGATTTGATTCATTGTTGACAGTCTTCTTATTTTTCTTTTATTCACTCCTAGCTCTAAAACCTTTACCAATCAATATGTCATCAATGTATAATGAAAGTTTTATTATGGAATCCCTCATGCGCTGCTCAGCTTCTGGATTGCCCTTTGCTTTTTGGGTGCATTGATAAGCATCTTTCTGCATGTGTACTTAGAAAATTAGATCGCTTCTAATATCATGCGAGGTTTGTCACTGTTGCAAATGCATGTACCCAGAACTGTTATATACATCTCTTTTTACATTTTTAGACCCTCTCAATAATATATATTTATAAGGTATCTTCTTAATATGTAGAAAGTTAAGGACTCTTAGAGAGTGTGCACATAGTTGCCCCATTATTTTGAACTTCCTGCAGCTGCACTTAATATCCAAACTCAAACTGTCAAAATGAACTACCCAAGTAGTGTTTGTCTCGTGATCACCCAAATTCTTAAAGAAAAATTCAGTTTCATTATTTATAGGTGCATGTAATTGAAGACCACATGACCCGTTGACAACGACTTTATATATGCTTAAAAATTCAAGAATATTATACTACTGCTAGAAGATTTAAATCCCCGGCAATGGCACCAAAAACTTGACAACGATTATAGATTTGATAAAGATGTGTATAAAATTTTCAATAATTACAAAGTCACACTTATCAACGCAAGTATACGTATCGCTCAAGTAATACAGGGCTCTAATGGAGTCCTGGATATCGATCCCACAGGGAGTAATATTAGAGGCTACGAACTAAGATTTAAAAAATTAATACTTAATCATAACAGTATAGTTCAAATTGCATATTTGTCACTAATAGGCAATTGAAATAAAAATATAATTTTAATAAACTCTTAATTAACTAATTCTACTAGTAAAGTTTCTAATGTGAAGTTCAATATATAAGAAAGCATCATTCTCCTTGTGAAGAAAAATAAATGAATGGATAAATTGTATTAGTTTAAATTGTATTGTGCCAAATAGGAGCATACCTATTCTTTACCCTTTGGACCAGGCATAAAGAATATTGACTAATCCTATGCTTGGTTACTGAATCTGCGGCTAGGCTGGGAGGATACTGACTCTCACTTCGGAGCTCCCACGTTCCCCTTGCCTGAGGGCTAACATCTACACTTCAACACTCAAACAATATGACCAAATTAAGGATTTTAGTCTGTCACTCTAAAATCTCCAATTCTACGCCTGATAATTTTTATTTTCTTATTTATTTGCACCCAACTTTCAAGGACTTTGACCTCCTTAAATCTTGGATGTAATCTTCACCTTAGTTGTAAAACTCAATATATTTTAACAAATATTGGCCAGATTGAAAGTAGATTAAGATTGAAGTGAAAAGATCATCACAACTTCTTTAACATTCTCATGACACAACCAATTCAAATCACCATTTCATAAAATCTCAAGATAAGGAGAAAGACAGAGAAAACTACTCAGAACTCATGGAGAAGATACGACAAAACTTGGAATTTATATATAAAAGCAAAGTCATACAAACTTCAATAAGTAAATACAACTTATCTCTAATTCCTCCCCAAGCAATCTCCTCGAAGTTCCTCTAAATCTCTTCCTTTCTTTACAACAAACATAATTCTCCTTCGAAGAGGCAAGGAGGAAGAAATCTCTTACTTTCCTTCCACTCTTACAATCTCTAGAAGAATTCCTCACAATACTAACCACTCTCTACACTCTAATGGGCACTACAAACAACAAAAACTCAACGTACACCGCCCTTTTTCAGCCTCCAAATTGTTTCTTTTAAAGTTATAGAAGAGTTTTCAAGAGTTTCCCAAGCGTCCCTTCAAAAATCGTCCACATTCACTGCATCTGTTGAGAGAACCGACATGCTTGCCGTCGGCGGCCTCGATGGCGCTGTTGGCGGCCTTCTAGAATATTTAATTCTGTACTCTCAGGAAAAACCCACCATCGGCGGCGTCGAGCCCGCCATCGGCTGCGTCGATCCTGCCATCGGCGCCCAAGATCAAATTTTCATATTTTGGTCCTTTTGCTCCAAATTTGCTCCTTTTTGCATCTTTTTGCTCCAATGATCATAATTCAACATACCTACAACAAAACATCAAAAATACCTTTCTTTAAAGTGCAATATCATTAAAATCAGTATAAAATAAGTATGAAAATCTCAACATATTTTCCTTTGGTCAAAATCCCCCAAACTTAACTATCTTGAAGTAATTTTAGTACTACATAAAAGTTATAATCTACTGTGGTAAAGTCAAAAAAATTTCAAGTAATTAAATTAACTCTGTAGATACAAGACTATCTAGTCATCAAGTTTTAAGAGTTCTAGTTTTCTATTCATTTCAAAAATGACTATATGTTGTAATATCAAGTTACTTAAAACATTCAAATGATAGGAACTTCATGAGAACATTACTAGTAAAAGATGTTATTCCATAAATATAAGTTCAGGAGTGTATTTAGGTTTTCCCTTTAGGTAGGTCCAAGTGAAGCCAATTATTGATTAGGCATCTCCTCAAGCTTCTCCTCACTTATATATTTTTTTTCATTTGGATTACTTTCAATCCTATATATTTTCCTTTTCTTTTCAGAGATTGTTGTCAATCCTTTCTTTTTCTTTTTTCAAGNCATGGTCCAAGCCTTGGTTAGCCACCCTAACCCAAGCTAAAATCCAAAACCGTGAGCCCCAACAAGCCTTGGTTAGCCACCCTAACCCAAGCTAAAATCCAAAACCATGAGCCCCCACATGGTGGGGTTAGCCACCCTAACCCAAGTTAAAATCCAAAACCGTGAACCCCCACATGGTGAAAACCCAAAAATGCCAAGAGGCCACCTCAGCTCAAATTGAGCTGAGATGCCAAAAAGCCACCTCAGCTCAAATTGAGCTGAAGACCCCTCTGCTTGACACCTAAGCAGTGGAGGCTAAGCTCTCAAATGGCCAGCTAAGCTCCCCATTGGCCATTTTCTATAAAATCCACCCCATGGTAAGCTCTCAAATGGCCAGCTAAGCTCCCCTTTGGCCATTTTCTATAAAATCCACCCCTCACAGCCAAAGCTCTCAAATGGCCAGCTAAGCTCCCCTTTGGCCATTTTCTATAAAAACCACCCCTCACAGCCATGGAGGGTGTGGTAAAAATTTTCTTACTGAGGCCTCCCAAACTCCCTGTTGAGCTTCTTTGACGGACCCTTAGCACATCCCAATCCATTTCCCCCTCTCACTTCCACCACAGACAACCAATTTTGAGCTCAAACTCTTGCCCAAAACCAGGACAAGACCCAATCTCCACCTACACAGCCCCAAATTCTANCAGAAAAATTGATCCAATAATTTCAATTTTCTCTTTGAATCAGTTCAATACTTCTGATTCATAATTTTTCGTAAGTTGATTCAATAATTTCAATTTTCATATTGAATCAGTTCATTACTGCTGATTCATAACCTTTCACAGAAAAATTGATCCAATAATTTCAATTTTCTCTTTGAATCAGTTCAATACTTCTGATTCATAACTTTTCGAAAGTTGATTCAATAATTTCAATTTTCATATTGAATGAGTTCAATACTGCTGATTCATAACTCTTCAAAAAAAAAAAATTTGATCCAATAATTTCAATTTTCTCTTTGAATCAGTTCAATACTTCGGATTCATAATTGATCTGATCATTTCAAACTNAAAGATGTTATTCCATAAATATAAGTTCAGGAATGTATTTAGGTTTTCCCTTTATGTAGGTCCAAGTGAAGCAAATTTTTCCTCAAGCTTCTCCTCAAGCTTCTCCTCACTTATATATATTTTTTCATTTGTATTGATTTCAATCTTATATATTTTTCTTTTCTTTTCAGGGATTATTATCAATCCTTTCTTTTTTTTTTCAAGTGAATATTACTCTATCTGGATAGCCTTTAATAATTTTGAACTTCACTTTTCTTTCCCTCAATTTAAAACTCAAAGCATTCCTTTACCTTATAAGTATTTTATAGCTTTTATATCATTGAGCCCTAATCTTTTCTTCTCAAATGAATTTCTAAGATTCTTAATATTTCAAAATATAGTTTTCTTTACTTTAAATAGTTAACTATAGTCTTATTCTCTTATACTAAATATCTTAATCTACAAAATTAATTTTCCTTACAAAAATATTCCTTTAAATCTACCATAAAATTTAAATATATACAAAATATAGTTATCTCAATTAAATTCACTACGAAAATCATATTAATATTTTTTGAAAATATTTAAATTGAGAACATGTAACAGTTAATCTTTTTCTTCCCTCCCCCAAACTTAAATTTTTCAATATGTAATGATACAGTTGGAAAGAAAAATTCTATATATAAATCATACCTTAGTACTTTAGGCATTTTCATCATTCTAAATTTTTTTTTTGCAATTCCTTCTTAAAATTTTTGCTTTAACTGGTCTATAATATTAAGAGCTTTCTATACATATAAATCATTAGAGAATTTGTTGGATAATGAAATTTTGAAATAAGTACAAAACAAAACATTATACAGACACAATATTTTTCACAATACTAAAAAAAACAATTAACAATACATCACAATGCAAAAAAAAATACATCACATTACAATTTTACAAAGTACTAATCAAAGTCTATTATAACTACACATGCAAATTTCAAACTACAACACTAAACATTTTATAACAATAATTAATAATTATCTAACTACAAACATAAAATAAAATATTGAATAAAATGAAAGTACAAACAAACATAAATCTATCTCTATCACAAGATCACAAAACAAAAGTACATCAATCACTATTATATATCAAAATCCCATACTATATCATCGTCTCCCTGGTCAGCAGAAGGATTGGGCTGATACTGAGTATAATGGGGGCATTCAAGAAAAGTAACATCAGGCTCACCTCTGTAGTGTCAGGCGTGAGCTTCGTAGTAAGCTATCGCGAAGTCAGAATGCTTCTGTAGGTACTCACTATCATAATCATGTCTATGTTCTAATCCCTCAATTCTTTCATTTATTTTCTCTATACTCTTCCGCTGTAAGGTTAACTTATTCATTAAATCATGAAGGGTAGGGGAACTAGAGGAAGGAAGGTCATAACTAGTAGAGGGGATATCTCTACCAGTAGAAGGTTCTTTACTCCTACTCCCAGATCTCCATCATTCATGGGATTCATACGTCTTTAATTTATCTTTATTAATGAGTTTCATAGGGTAAACCCATTCTTCATCATCTCCAGCTTCAACTTCAAAAAGTTGGCAAAGTGCATAAATGCGGTCAGGATGTCCCAAATCTCCACTTGATTCACTCCTTGCCGTGGTCAAAATATTCTTATAAATAATTCTCCCCACAATTATAGTTCAATTGTTCTAAAAAAAAAAATTCAGAATAGCTCTATCTCTTGTTACCTCACTATGGTGATAGGTGGGTAACAGAGTAGAGGAAATAAAATAGTGTCACGCTTTAGATGTGGCATTCAACATGGAATAAGAAAAATTTAACCGTTCTCACTGCTTTATCTTCCATGTCCCTTTCCCATAAGAGAGAAAGTTAATTACATCATTCAACGGGCCTTCGATTGTACTAAAGGTTTTATAATTGCAGATATAGGAGTCTGGGACTTCATAAAATGAGTTAATGCGGGCAGCACTAAACTCAACAGAAAACCCTCTTACTCGAATGGTTTCATCTTCAGAATAGAACGCATTAACATATAATTCTTTCACAACATTCACAGCAGCCTTATTTGTGGTATAACAGAAATTTTCCCACCTCCATTCGGCAATAACTCATTCAACTCCTCTCGAACTCTCAAAAACACGATCTTGTATACATTTCTTCCCTTAAAATATTGAAGTAAATTTTGACTGAGCCTTCGCATTGGTGAAGCAACAGTCGTCAAACTCAAGTCACCTCTTTTGTCATGGAGCCATTTCAATTTAATCAAAATTATAAAAATAATTCCAAAATACACTTCAAATACTCAAATAATGGCTTCCAAGAGTGACTCTAAGAGTTCAAAACAAAGATCCATGAATTTCTTCCAAATATTTTCTCCACATTCTCAATTTATTCGGATCTCCTCAATGTGGAAGAAATTTAATGTGAAAATCAAATATTTTTAGGATGGAGTGAAGCTCTTACCGAGAGATGATAAAATTCGGGGTCTAAACACTTTGAAATTGCCCCAAATCCAAGATCTTCAAGCTCTAGATTGAAATTTTTGTTTTTTAAAAAGAAGGGGATGATGAATAGTGGTGGTTGACTAGTCAAAATCATGGTTAAAAGTGTTTTTTTGGTATCTCACCTTCGGTAGGGTCGTCAGCGCCGTCGACAGCTCTATTGAATTAAATAGCCTAAGTCTCGGGAAAAATCCACCGTCAGCGGCGTTGATGGCACCGTCAGCGACATTTTCAAAATTGGTTCAATTTCTAGATTTTTACGATTTTGATCAATTTCAAGCCTTGTTGACATCCGTTCAATCATTCTAGGCATAAGTTTTAAGTGATTAAATGATGTACTAACACAAATAAACATTCAGAACAAAACACTTCAAAATTATATATAAAATCCAAGGGTTACAATACACGTTACACAACACACATAAGTTTGGTGTTTTCTCAACCTTAATATATCAATTCAGCATCGCAATCCAAGCCACAGCACTCTAAACGCTGAAAACAAACATTTTATACTCAATCTCAACTATACTGAGATCTAAAAGCAACATTTGAAAGTAAAACAAACTCATAAGTTCAAATCAAATCACACACATAGACATATAGGTAGTAAAGTAAATCTACTACAAACTAACGATAATTTCAAACAAAAATACTATAATTGCAATAAAAAAAAGATAACTATAGGTTTCCTCCCATAAAGCGCTTGGTTTAACGTTGTCAGCCCGACCTATTCAGATATTATTCAGGTTGACTGACCATTAAAATCTCTTTAAAATTTTGTCTTTTACCCTCAAAATACGGCTTTAATCTGTGTCTATTTACTTTAAATCTATTCTCAGTCTTTTGATCTTCAATTTTAATAGCTCCATAAGTGTAAACTCGAGTCACAGTAAAGGTTCCCAACCAACGAGACTTCAATTTTCCAGGGAATAACTTCAGCCTTGTATTGTAAAGCAAAACTTCTTGTCTTGGTTCAAAGTTCTTCTGGTTAATCTTTCGATCATGTCATAAATTTAGTTTTTCCTTATAAATTATGTCCTTATCATAAGATTAATTTCTTAATTCTTCTAATTCATTCATTTGTAACAATCTCTTCTCACCAGCATCTTTCAAATTATAATTTAAATCTTTAATCGTGCAATACTGTAACAATCTCTTCTTACCAGCATTTTTCAAATTATAATTGAATTCTTTAATCGCCCAATATGTTTTATGCTCCAATTCTACTGGTAAGTGACAAGTCTTTCCAAAAATTAGTCTGTAAGGAGTCAATCCAATAACCAATTCCATCTTTCAAATTATAATTGAATTCTTTAATTGCCCAACATGCTTTATGCTCCAATTCTACTCCAAGGACAAAATTATAATTGAATTCTTTAATCACCCAATATGCTTTATGCTCCAATTCTACTAGTACGTGGCAAGTCCTTTCCAAAAATCAGTCTGTAAAGAGTCATTCCAATAGGAGTTTTATAAGCAGTCCTGTAAGCCCATAATGTATTTCTGTAAGGAGTCATTCCAATAAGAGTTTTATAAGCAGTCCTGTAAGCCCATAATGCGGTATAGTAAGGAGTCATTCCAATAGGAGTTTTATAAGCAGTTCTGTAAGCCCATAATGCGGTATCCATTCTAGTGGATTCCAATAAGAGTTTTATAAGCAGTCCTGTAAGCCCATAATGTGGTATCCAGTCTAGTGGACCAATCTATTCTACTAGGGTTTATAGTGTTTTATAAGCAGTCTTGTAAGCCCATAATGCAGTATCCAGTCTAGTAGACCAATCTACTCTTCTAGGAATTACAGTCTTCTTCAGTATTTGTTTAATCTCTCTATTAGAAACTTCAGCTAACCCACTGGTCTAAGGGTGATAGGAAGTAGAGATTCTATAAATAACATGAAACTTTATTGCTAATCTCTATATGTATTTATTTCTGAAGTGGCGATCCTCTATGAATAATATTAAATTTTTCTGCAAATCTCTGAATATATTTATTCCTAAAATGGGATCCTCCGTCAGTGATAATCACTCTCGGCATTCTGTATCTAGTGAAAATGTTTTTCATTAAAAATCTTAAAACACTTTTAGCGTCACAACGAGGTAAAGCTTGGGCTTCAATCCACTTTGAAATTTCATTAAAAATCTTGAAACACTTTTAGCATCATAACAAGGTAAAGCTTGTGCTTCAATCCACTTAAAAACAAATCTTGAAACACTTTTAGCGTCACAACAAGGTAAATCTTGTGCTTCAATCCACTTTGAAACGTAGTCTACTATAATTAACATGTATAAGCCCAGATGAAGGAATAAATGGTCCCATGAAATCCAATCCCCAAACATCAAAGATCTCAACTTTTAACATGAAATTCAGAGACATTTCATTCTTCTAGATATATTTCCTACTCGTTGGCATCGATCAAAGGTTTTTATATATCTGTAAACAACTCTAAAGAGAGTAGACCAATAGAATCCAACTTATAAAATTTTATAAGCAATTTTATCAGTTCCAAAATGTCCTCCAAATTCAGAATCATGACATTTCTAAATAATTTGTTCAGTTTCTTCATAAGGTACACATCTTCTCATAATATGATCCTTACATTTTTTATATAAATAAGACTCATCCCAAAAATATTCTTTTGCATCATGAATGAATTTTCTTTGCTGTTGCAATGTCAGCATAGGTGGCAAAATATCACTTACAATATAATTAACAATATCAACATACCATGGTATTTTCCACTCATTAATATTATAGAGTTGTTCATCAGGGAAACTGTCTGTAATTTCATTATCGGTGTCAGATAATTCATGATATTCTAATCTCGACAAATGATCAACAATTTGATTATCAGTTTTCTTTTAAGCAAATACCACAGGATCAAATTCTTGCATCAAAAGTATCCATCTAATTAACCTTGATTTGACATCCTTCTCTTGCATCAGATATTTAGTAGTAGAGTGATCAGTGTGTACAAAATATTTAGTCCCAATTAAATAAGATCTAAATTTTTCAAAAACATACACAATAGCCAATAACTCTTTTTTAGTAACAGTGTAGTTAATTTGAGTATCGTTAAGAGTTTTACTAGCGTAGTATATAGCTTTAAAATTCATATCATAATTTGTCCAAAAATAGCTCCAATAGCATAATCACAAGCATCGCACATCAGTTTGAATGGTTTCTCCTAGTTAAGTGAAACTATTATAGGGGTTGTGATTAGCTTTTATTTTAATGACTCAAACACATTTAAATAGTCTTCAATAAACTCAAATTTCTTGTCCTTTTCTAAAAGTTGGCATAGATGTTTGGTAATTTTTTAAAAATCTTTCATATAACACTTGTAAAAACTAACATATACAAGAAAACTTCTAACCCCTCTTACATTAGTAGGAGGTGTAATTTAGATATAACTTAAATTTTTGCAGGGTCTACTTCCACACCATTTTCCGAAATTTTATGCCCTAACACAATTCCTCCTCCAACCATAAATTGACATTTCCCCCAATTTAGAACTAAATTAGTTCTTTCGCATAACTCCAAAACTTTTTCAAGATGATTTAAGCATGCATCAAATGATGTTCCAAATATAGAGAAATCATCCATAAACACTTATATTATATCATCAATTAACTTACTAAATATAGACATCATACATCTCTAGAATGTTGCAGGTGCATTACATAATCTGAAAGACATTCTTTGAAAAGCAAAATTTCANAAACTTTTTCAAGATGATTTAAGCATGCATCAAATGATGTTCCAAATATAGAGAAATCATCCATAAACACTTATATTATATCATCAATTAACTTACTAAATATAGACATCATACATCTCTAGAATGTTGCAGGTGCATTACATAATCTGAAAGACATTCTTTGAAAAGCAAAATTTCAAAAAGGACTAGTAAATGTTGTCTTTTCTTGATCCTCAAGAGCAATAAGAATTTGATGGTAGCCGGTATATCCATCTAAAGAACAAAAATAATTGTGCCCAGCAAGTCTATCCACTATTTGGTCTAAAAATGGTAAAGAGAAGTGATCTTTCCTCGTGGCAGTGTTTAATTTTCTAAAATCAATGCAAATATGCCACCGAGTAACTTGTCTGATAAGTATTAATTAATTATTCTCATGTGTTTCAGCATTCACCCCTCCTTTCTTAGGAACGTAATGAATTGGACTTACCCAAGCACTGTCCCAAATAGGATATATTATTCCAGTGTCCAACCATTTCAAAATTTCTTTATTGACAACTTCGTTCATCATTGGGTTTAATCTCCTTTGTGGATCAACTCTTGATTTATGTTGTTCATCCAGTATAATTATGTGCATACAGATTGAAGGACTGATTCCTTTAATATCAGCTAAGGTCCAACAAAAAGCTTTTTTATACCTTTTTAGTGTATCCAAAAGTCTTTGCTCTTTCAAATCATTTAACTCTGAAGATATAATAACAGGTAATGTAGATGAGTATCCCAGAAACACATACTTCAAGTGTTAGGCAATATTTTCAACTCAAGTTCAAGTGGTTTTTTAATTGACGAAACTAGATTCTTATTAGCATTTCCTGTAATATCCAANATTGTTTATCTAGTATAATTCTGTGCATACAGATCGAAGGACTGATTCCCTTAATATCAGCTAAGGTCCAACAAAAAACTTTCTTATTTCTTTTCAATGTATCTAACGGTCTTTGCTCTTGCAATCATTTAATTCTGAAGATATAATCATAGGTAATGTGGATGAGTCTCCCAGAAACACATACTTCAAATGACTAGATCTTGCAAATCATTTAATTCTGAAGACATAATAACAGGTAATGTAGATGAGTCTCCCAAAAATACATACTTCAAGTGGCTAGGTGTATTTTCAACTCAAGTTCAGGTGGTTTTATAATTGATGGAACTAGATTCTTATCAGCATTTTTTGTAATATCCAACATCTCAAATCTTTCATTTTCAACTCAAGTTCAGGTGGTTTTATAATTGATGGAACTAGATTCTTATCAGCATTTTCGGTAATATCCAGCATCTCAAATCTTTCATGAACATAATTTAATTCTTCATTTTCTAATTCGTCCAAAATAACTTCATCTTTCTCTTCAAATTGTTCTTTCTCTTCAAAATGCTCTTTAAAATATTCATTCAATAGATGTTCACTAATTTCCATGCGAAAACATTCATTATCTCTTTCAACAGCAGTCTTTGGAATCACTAATTTCTGTATTTCATAGATTTCACAATGTTAAAAGTCACTTCTTGATCGTTAACTCTCATATTTAATTCTCCCTTTTGAACATATATCATAGCTCTTCTAGTGNAAGGACTGATTCCCTTAATATCAGCTAAGGTCCAACCAAAAGCTTTCTTATATCCCTTTAATGTATCTAACAGTCTTTGCTCTTGCAAATCATTTAATTCTGAAGATATAAAAATAGGTAATGTAGATGAGTCTCCCAGAAACACATACTTCAAGTGGCAAGGCAATATTTTCAACTCAAGTTCACGTGGATTTATAATTGATGGAAATAGATTCTTATCAGCATTTTATTNTTCATCATTGGGTTCAATCTCCTTTGTGGATCAACTCTTGGTTTATATTGTTCATTCAGTATAATTCTATGCTTATAGATCGAAAGACTGATTCCTTTAATATCAGCTAAGGTCCAACCAAAAGCTTTCGTATATCTTTTTAATGTATCTAAAAGTCTTTTCTCTTGCAAATCCTTTAACTCGGAAGATACAATAACAGGAAATGTAGATGAGTTTCTCAGAAACACATACTTCAAGTGGTTAGACAATGTTTTCAACTCAAGCTCAGGTGGTTTTATAATTGATGGAACTAGATTCTTATCAGTATTACCTGTAATATCTAGCATCTCAAATCTTTCTTGAACATAATCTAATTGTTCATTTTCTATTTCATCCAAAATAACTTCATCTTTGTCTTCAAAAATTTTTTTCTTCNTAGCTTTTCGAGTAGCTAAAAATGGTCTCCCTAAACTGATAGGTATTTCTTTATCTTCCTCCATATCTAAAATAATGAAATCCATAGGAAAGATGAATTTGTCCACTTTTACTATCACATCTTCTATAACTCCCTTAGGATATGTAGTTGAACGACCTGCTAACTATAGAGTTACATAAGTAGGTGAGACTTCTCCTAATCTTAATCTTTTGAAAATTGATAGAGGCATAAGATTAATGATGGCTCCCAGGTCACATAAAGCTCTTCCATAAAATTTTTCACAGATAGCACACGGTATAGTGAAATTACCAGGATCTTTTAATTTTTTTAGGAAGCTTTTTCTAAAGAATTGCACTATACTCTTCGCTAGGTGCAACAGTTTTGTTGTCTGTGAACTTCATTTTCTTGTTCAGAATATCTTTCATAAATTTCATATAATTGGGCATCTGCTCTAAAGCTTTTACGAAGGGAATGTTTACCGTTAACTTCTTAAGAATTTGAATTTGGAAAATTGTTTATTCTGTTTGTGTTGCTTCAACCTTTGAGGAAACGGTGGTGGAGGTTTCTTGACAGTAATTTTCATTGGTGTAAATGGATAGTCTAAATCTGGGTACTCATGATTCTTTTCTTTTTCAGTATCTACTTTCTCTTTTTCAGTTTCTATTTCTTTTTGCACTCTTGTCTCTAATTCTTTTCTACTTCGTAATTGAATCGCCTTGATTTGTTCTTTTCCTTGAACTTTAGGATTTGGTTCCACAGTACTTGGAAAAGTTCCTAATGTTCGGTTACTAAGCGCAGTAGCGATATGCCCTAGTTGGTTTTCAATATTTTTAATAGTAGTTCCTTGATGTTGTAATTGATTGCTTTGAATCTATAATTGATGTCCTTGATTCTGTAATTATTAACCCATGTTTAATATCAGCTCTTCCATAGATAACTTCTTCTCCTTAATTTGAGTATTACTTNCTTGCAGATCATTTAATTATGAAGATATAATAACAGGTAATGTAGATGAGTCTCCCAAAAACACATACTTCAGTTGGTTAGGTAATGTTTCAACTCAAGTTCAGGTGGTTTTATAATTGATGGAAATAGATTCTTATAATTATTTTCTGTAATATCCAATTTCAAATCTTTCTTGTACATAATAAAATTCTTCATTTTCTAATTTATCCAGAATAATTTCATCATTCTCTTCAATTTGTTCTTCAAAATGCTCTTCTTTTTCAAAATACTTTTTATCTTCAAAATGTTCTTTTAAATGTTCGTTCAGTAGATGTTCAATAATTTCCATGCGAAAACATTCATTATCTCTTTCAACAGCAGGGTATTTCATAGATTTTGCAATGTTAAAAGTCACTTCTTGATCATTTACTCTCATAGTTAACTCTCATTTTTGACATCTATCATAGCTTTTCGAGTAGCTAAAAATGGTCTCCCTAAACTGATAGGTATTTCTTTATCTTCCTCCATATCTAAAATAATGAAATCCATAGGAAAGATGAATTTGTCCACTTTTACTATCACATCTTCTATAACTCCCTTAGGATATGTAGTTGAACGACCTGCTAACTATAGAGTTACATAAGTAGGTNCTCTTTTAGGATTTACCCGCTCAGAGGGCCATTGAAAATTGTTGGTAGCCATCTCTTCTATTAATGAATAAGCCTCATAAAAGGGTTTTGACATTAAAGAACCATCAGCCGCAACATCTATAATTGATCTAAGAGATCCCACTAATCTATTATAAAAAGTTTGAATTATTAACCAATCTGGTAATGAAAGATGAGGACACTACCTAAAAGGATTTTTTAATCTCTCCCAAGCTTCATATATCGACTCTCCATCAATCTGACAAAATGATGTTATGTCATTTACTCTCCCAAGCTTCATATATTGACTCTTTTATCATCCAATCTGGTAACGAATGATGAGGGCATTTCCTAAGAAGATCTTTAAATCTCTCCTAACCTTCGTATATTGACTCTCCATCAATTGGGCATTTCCTAAGAAGATATTTAAATCTCTCCCAAGCTTCGTATATTGACTCTCCATCAATTTGATAGTTCCTAAGAAGATCTTTAAATCTCTCCCAAGCTTCATACGACTCTCCATCAATCTGACAAAATGTCATTTCTAAGTTTAGCAGTTTTGGATGGAGGAAAATATTTGGATAGAAATTTCAGTGAAAGTTCTCCCCAAATGTTATGTCATTTCTAAGTTTAGTAGTTTTAGATGGAGGGAAATATTTGGATAGAAATTTCTATGTCATTTCTTAGTTTAGCAGTTTTGGATGGAGGGAAATATTTGGATAGAAATTTCTGTGAAAATTATCCCCAAGTTCTAATAGATCCAGGTGCTAACAAATTTAACCACATCTTAGCCTTATCCCTTAGTGAAAAAGGAAAAAAGTCTAACTCTGACAGCATCTCTTGAGACTCCGTCATATTTAAAATTAGCACATAATTCTAAAAAACTAGCGAGGTGTAAATTAAGACCTTCATTTGGTGTACCTCTGAATTGATTGTTTTGTACCATTTGGATAATAGCAGGTTTAAGCACAAATGAATTAGTGGCTACATCAGTGTACCTCTGAATTGATTGTTTTGTACCATTTGGATAATAGCAGGTTTAAGCTCAAATGAATTAGCACCTACCAAATTGATTGTTTTGTACCATTTGGATAATAGCAGGTTTAAGCTCAAATGAATTAGCAGCTGCATCAAAAGTAGCACACAGTTCTAAAAAACTAGCGAGGTGTAAGTTAGAATCTTCATTTGGTGTACCTCCGTGATTGTTTGTACCCATTTGGATAATAGCAGGTTTAAGCTCAAATGAATTAGCAGCTACATCAGGATTTTGGATTGATAAGTGAATTATAGGTTTAAGCTCAAATGAATTAGCAACTACATCAGGATTTTGGATAGATAAGTGAATCTCATATGTTGTAGGATTTACATAATTTCTTAGGATTTTGCATTCTAATTTTGAATAGTAGGGGTATAAGATTTTCAGGTCCAAATTTACGCATATAATTTGAAATCAGTACTTAGTAATATAATTAACTTAAATATAAATATAAAAATAAGTTGCAATTTCAGTAAAAATTTTCTAATAATCCTAATTTGTCCATTACTCTGATCGAAATTTTACTCACTCACTCAATCACTCCCCGACAACGGGGCCAAAAACTTGACCGACTTTTTTGTAAATCGACAAATACAAAAATTTGATGGCGCCACTAGAAGATTTAATTTCCAGCAACAAAGTCCAAAGACTTGATCGCGACTTTATAGATGTGTCTGATTTGATTAACATGTATAAATATGATGTTCAATAATGTTAAAGTCAAATTTGATATGTTTGATTTAATAAAGATGTATATATATATAATATTCAATAATGTTAAAGTCAAATTTGTCAACACAAGTATACATATCACTCAAGTAATATAGGGCTCTAATGGAGTCCTAGATATCGATCCCACAGTGAGTAGTTTAGAATTATGGACTAAGACATTAGAAAAGCAAGACTTTAATCACAACAACGACGTTCAATTTGCTTATCTATCACTAATATGCAATTGAAATAAATAAATAATTTAAATAACTAATAAATAACTAATGATATAAAGTAGGGTTTAATTTTGATATTCAATATCTAAAGAAAGCATCATTCTCCTTGTCAAGAAATTATAGTGAATGGATAAAATGAATTAGTTCAATGTAACTAATAAAAAACTAAAGATAGAAAGTAGGGTTTAATTTGTGATATTCAATATATAAGAAAGAATCCTTCTCCTTGTCAAGAAATTATAGTGAATGGATAAAGTGAATTAGTTCAAATTATATTGCTCCTTCTCCTTGTCAAGAAATTATAGTGAATGAATAAAATGAATTAGTTCAATTTATATTGTTCCAAATAGGAGCATACATATTCTTTACCCTTTAGTCCAGACATAAAGAACATTGACTAATCCTATGCTTGGTTACTGATTCTGCGGCTAGGCTGGGAGGATTCCGTCTCTCACTTTGGAGCTCCCACGTTCCCCTNTTACTGATTCTGCGGCTAGGCTGGGAGGATACCGACTCTCACTTCAGAGCTCCCACGTTCCCGNAAAATATTCATTCAATAGATGTTCACTAATTTTCATGCGAAAACATTCATTATCTCTTTCAACAGCAGGATAGTTCATAGATTTCGTAATGTTAAAAGTCAATTCTTGATCATTAACTCTCATAGTTAATTCTCTTTTTTGAACATCTATCATAGTTTTTTCCAGTAGCTAAAAATGGTCTCCCTAAAATGATAGGTATTTCTTTATCTTCCTCCATATCTAGAACAATGAAATCCACAAAAATGGTCTCCCTAAAATGATAGGTATTTCTTTATCTTCCTCCATATCTAAAACAATGAAAATCACAGANGCTAAAAATGGTCTCCCTAAAATGATAGGTATTTCTTTATCTTCCTCCATATCTAAAACAATGAAATCCAGATGAAAGATAAATTTATCAACTTTTACTAACAAATATTCTATAACTCTCTTAGGATATGTAACTGAACGATCTGCTAACTAAAGAGTTACAGAAGTATGTGAGACTTCTCATAATCCTAATCATTTGAAAATTGATAGAATCATAAGATTAATGCTGGCTCCCAAATCACATAAAACTCTTCCATAAAATTTTTCACCGATAGCACACGGTATAGTGAAACTGTCAGGATATTTTAATTTTTCTGGAAGCTTTTTCTGAATAATTGCACTACACTCTTTGCTAAGTGCAACAGTTTCGTTATCAGTGAACTTTCTTTTCTTGTTCAGAATATCTTTCATAAATTTCACATAATTGGACATTTGCTCTAAAACTTCTATGAAGGGAATATTTAACTTCTTAAGAATTTCTAAAAAATTGAAAAATTGTTTATTCTGTTTGTGTTGGTTCAATCTTTGAGGAAACGGTTGTGGATGTTTCTCCACAGTAATTTTTATTGGTGTAAATGAATATTCTAAATCTGAGTATTCATAATTCTTTTCTTTTTCGGTATCCACTTTCTCTTTTTCAGTTTCTTTCTTTTTGTACTCTTGTCTCCAATTCTTTTCCACTTCGTAATTGTATCGCTTTTATCTGTTTTTTTCTTTGATCTTTAGGATTTGGTTTCACAGTACTAGGAAATNTTCCTAATGGGTTCACTGGGTTGTTCGCACATTGTTGATTTGTAGAAGAATTGTTATTCCAATTAAAATTTGAATGATTCTTCCATCATGGGTTATAATAGTTCGAATTAGGGTTCTTGGGTCTATTAATAGCATTTAAAGTCTCATATAAAGGTTGAACATCCACAAATTGCCCAGATGAATTCTCTTCCATCATAGGAGGTATTGGAGAATAATTCATCCCATAATGATCTAATTTCTTTGATATTGCAGCAATCTGCGAAACTAACATAAATATTGCATCAGACTCATTGTACTAACTACTCTTTTAGGATTTACCCTTTCAGATGACCATTGAAAATTGTTGGTAGTTATTTCTTCTATTAACGAATAAGCCTCACCAAAATGTTTTGACATTAAAGATCCCAACAGTTCTCTTCTATTAATGAATAAGTCTCATCAAAAGGTTTTGACATTAAAGAACCACCAGCCGCAATTTCTATTAATGAATAAGCCTCGCAAAAAGTTTTGACATTAAAGAACCACCAGCCGCAACATCATAATCGATCTAAGAGATCCCACTAATCCATTATAAAAAGTTTGAATTATCAACCAATCTGGTGACAATCAATCTAAGAGATCCCACTAATCCATTATAAAAAGTTTGAATTATCAACCAATCTGGTAACAAATGAATAAGCCTCATCAAAAGGTTTTGACATTAAAGAACCACCAGCCGCAACATCTATATTTTCTCTTCTATTAATGAATAAGCCTCATCAAAAGGTTTTGATATTAAAGAACCATCAGCCGCAGCATCTATCATCAAAGAGATCCCACTAATCCATTATAAAAGGTTTGAATTATTAACCAGTATGGTAACGAATGATGGGGTATCCCACTAATCCATTATAAAAGGTTTGAATTATTAACCAGTCTGGTAACGAATGATGAGGGTATCAAAAGGTTTTGACATTAAAGAACCACGAGCCGCAGCATCTATAATCGATCTAAGAGATCTTAATCCATTATAAAAAGTTTGAATTATCAACCAATCTGGTAACGAATGATGAAGGCACTTCCTAAGATTATAAAAAGTTTGAATTATCAACCAATCTGGTAACGAATGATGAGGGCACTTCCTAAGAATATAAAAAGTTTAAATTATTAACAATCTGGTAACGAATGATGAAGGCATTTCCTAAGAAGATCTTTAAATCTCTCCTAAGCTTCGTATATTGACTCTCCATCAATTTAATTGAACGATGTTATGACATTTCTAATTTTAGCAGTTTTGGATGGAGGGAAATATTTGGATAGAAATTTCTGTGAAAGTTCTCCCTAAGTTCTAATAGATCCTGGTGCTAACGAATTTAACCACATCTTAGCTTTATCCCTCAGTGAAAAAGGAAAAAGTTTAAGTCTAACAACATCGTTTGAAACTCTGTCATTTTTAAAAGTAGCACACTGTTCCAAAAAACTAGCAATGTGTAAATTAGGATTTTCATTTGGTGTACCTCCGAATTGATTGTTTTGTACCATTTGAATAATAACAGGTTTAAACTCAAATGAATTAGCAGCTACATCAGGATTTTGGATAAATAAGTGAATTTCATCTGCTGTACGATTTGCATAATCTTGTAGGGGTCTAGGTTGGTGTTCATTTTCTATTCCTTGATTGTTCATGTTGTTTTCCATTATATTAGAATTTCTAACTTCTCTTTTCAATCTTCTAATTTTTCTAACAGTGCGTTCTAATTCCGATTCGTAAGGTATAAAATTTTCAGGTCCAAATTTACGCATACAATTATAATCAGTACTCAGTTATATATAACTAAATATGAAAATAAGTTGCAATTCAAGTAAAAATTTTCTAATAATCCTAATTTGTCTGTTACTTTAATTATGATTTTTGTTTACTCTCCGACAACGACGCCAAATACTTGACCGTGACTTTCAATATGCTTAAAAATATAAATATTTAATACTGCTGCTAAAAGATTTAATTCTTCAGCAACTGTACCAAAACCTAATAACAGTTATAGATTCGATAAAGATAAGATTTAATTCCTCAGCAACTGCACCAAAACTTAATAACAGTTATAGATTCGATAAAGATTTACTCACTCAATCACTCCCTGACAACGGCGCCAAAAACTTGACAGTGACTTTTTATATGCTTAAAATATAAGATAAATATGGATGAAACGGCGCCAAAAACTTCACAGCGACTTTATATATGCTTAAAATATAAGATAAATATGGACAGATTTAATACTGCTGCTAAAAGATTTAATTCCTCAGCAACTGTACCAAAACTTAATTACAGTTATGGATTCGATAAAGATGGATGTATATAATTCAGCAACTGCACCAAAAACTTAATAGCAGTTATAGAGTCGATAAAGATGTATGTATAAAAATATTCAATAATTGTAAAGTCACACTTATCAACGCAAGTATACGTATCACTCAAGTAATATAGGGCTCTAATAGAGTTGTAAAGTCACACTTATCAACGCAAGTATACGTATCGCTCAAGTAATATATGGCTCTAATGAAGTCCTAGATATCGATCTCACAGGGAGTAATATTAGAACTACGAACTAAGATTTTAGAAAAGTAATATTTTAATCGCAACAATGAAGTTCAATTTGTTTATCTGTCACTAATATGCAATTGAAATAAATATGTAATTTTAATAACTATTAAATAACTAATTATACTAATGAAATTTTTAATGTGATATTCAATATATAAGAAAGGATCATTCTCCTTGTCAAGAAATTATAGTGGATGGATAAAGTGAATCAGTTCAATTTGTATTGTGTCAAATAGGAGCATATCTATTCTTTACCCTTTGGTCCAGGCATAAAGAAAGACTAATCCTACGCTTGTTTACTGAATCTGCGGCTAGGCTGGGAGGATACCGGCTCTCACTTTGAATCCTATGCTTGGTTACTGATTCTGCGGCTAGGCTGGGAGGATACCGGCTCTCACTTCGGATCTCTATGCTTGGTTACTGATTCTGCGGCTAGGCTGGGAGGATACCGGCTCTCACTTCGGAGCTCTCACGTTCCCCTCGCCTGAGGGCTAACATCTACACTTCAGCACCGAATCGATAGGACCGAATTTGGGATTTTAGTCTGTCATTCTAAAATCTCCAATTCTACGTCCGATAATTTTATTTCCCTACTTATTTGCATCCAACTTCCAAGGGCTTTGATTGAATCTTGGATGTAATCTTCACTTTAGTTGTAAAGCTCAACATATTTTAACAAATCAATTGACCAAATTGAAAGTAAATAAAGATCAAAGTGAAAAGAACATCACAATTTCTTAAATATTTTCATGGCTTCACCAATTCAAATCATCATTTCACAAATCTCAAGACAAGAAGAAAAACTGAGAAAACTACTCAGATCTCATGGGGAAAACTCAACAAAACTCGGAATTCATATATAAAATCAAAGTCATACAAACTACAACAATAAAAAAACTTATCTCTAATTTCTCCCTAAGTAAACTCCTCGAAGTTCCTCTGAATTTTTTCATTTCTTTACAGCACACAAAATTCATCTTCGAAGTGGCAAGGAGGAAGAAATTTCTCACTTTACCTCCACTCTTACAATCTCTCGAAGAATTCCTCACAATTTAGACTCTCTACACTTTTTTTACACTTCAATTTGGAGTCTCTCCTTCCCTATTTTCGGCCAAAGTTTTCTCTTTAAAGATGTAGATGAGCTTTCCCAAGAGTTTCCTAAGCACCCCACCAAAATTTGTCCTTATCCAATGCTTAATTGGACATAACCGCCGATCTCGCCGTCGGCGGCCTCGAGGGCGCCTCGGCGGGCCTTTAAGTGAATTAATTCTGGAGTATCGGGAAAATCTCGCTGTCAGCGCCGTTGGGCTCGTCGTCGGCGCCCTAGTTCAATTCTTCACATTTTGGTCAATTTCGCTCCAAATTTGCTCATTTTTACATCTTTTTGCTCCAATGACCCTAATTCATCATTCCTGCAGCAAAACACCAAAAATATCTTTTTTTAAAGTGCAATATCATCAAAAATAGTATAAAATAAGTATAAAAATCTCAACATATTTTCCTTTGACCACTAGCCACCCTAAGATTGGAGATTGAGCGAAAGATGAAATCAGAGAACGAAACGATGCTACATTATGAACAACAGAGAGGGTAGTAGCCAATTCAGATGACGACGAGAAGGATGATGAGGAGAGGACCGTTGAGGATGAGTCAGGGTTATTTTCTTATGTTTGTATATGTTAAACAATTTATTGGTCCCAAACAATATTTTTATTGGACAGTTTTGCATTTCATTTCGTTTAATGCAATTGCTTTTCTATTATTTTTGTTTATGGTTTATATGGTAATTAGTTTTACTGCGATGTGTGGAAATTATATTGTTTCAATTGCAAGTGTTTTAATTATAGAGTTGAAAAATGAGTTTAATTTTTTTCTAATGCTACAGGTTTTTGACGGCTTACTGATAGTTTTAAGATTGATTAAGTTCCGATAGTTGTTCAACGGTTTATCGAACAAGCGACGTTTTGATAAAGTGATACACTTTTTCGAAGAGTTAACTGACGATTATGTTACACTTTTCCGGTGGAAGCGCTATACTTTTCCGGTAGAAGTGCAACACATTTCTGACGGACATATATGTCGATTATATTGTTGATGGACATGGATGGTTAAACACGCGATAGTTTTGAACCAACAACGAGGGTTAATATATGTCAGATAACCGTCGGTGCTAAGAGATCCGTCGGTAAATTCGTAAGTAATTATATTACCGACAAGCATCTTTGTTACTTCGAAAAGACCGTAGCTTAACCGTAGGTAATTAATTTACTGATAGTTTTAATATTATTATCGATGATATTTGACCGTCGATAATAAGCTAAATTTATGTCAACCTTGTCCTCTTTTTAATCTCCAAGGGAGATCTCATTATAACTACCTACTCGGATGTCTATTGGGCCAGCAACGTAGTTGCCGAAGATCAGTCATAAGGTATTGCTTTCATATCAGGCTCCACCCCGATTCTCTAGGACTTCCTAAACGCTCGATCATCTTCTGAAGCTAATTACATAGCTCATGCAGCAGCCACTATAGAACTCATGTCTTCCAAGACTACTTCAAGACCTAGGGCTCTTAATAGACTAACCTATGCTCCTTCTCAACACAACGCATTCACCTTTGCATTCCCCAACAATCCAGTATTCAAAAGACACACTAACACATAAACACAGACTTCCACTACATTATGGATTCCATATCCACAAAAACTCTTCAAATCAGACACATTACAATGGAGGAGCAGCTAGCTGACATTTTCACTAAAAGTCTCTCCAGTTCAAGGTTCTTCAAAAGGAATAACAAACTCAGAATTCATTCCATGGATTCCTGGTTTGAGGAAGCGTGACAATTACATTTCGTTGTAACCTCCACATGGCAGCTAGGTCTCTACTATCTTGACATAACAAACACACCAGTCGCCCATAACCATCAGGCATTCTCATAGTAGCTACTACAAATACAACATATATGTACGTGTACTGCAACACGGAAAATTCAGGAGCATCATTGCAAGGAATACTATCATATATTTTCGTGCTAAGTGCTAGATTATCAGTTTTTCCATCCTGCTGATTACTTCATCATTTTATTGTAGTTCGATGATTTCTCTGTCCATTTCTTCCATGATAAGGTCTTGAACACCCCCTTTGAGGATTTCTCCTTGTGGGCATGATAAATCTTTTCACTTTAGGGTTCCGGTGAAGGTGAAGATTTTGGATCTGAGATTTTCTGAAAGCCGGGGGTTTAGGGCAGGATGTAGGGATGACTTTTTGATGAAGGTAGTTGGTTAGAGTTTGGGTTTCAAAGAAAGTAAGGTTTTAATGGCTCTTAAGGCAAGAAATCTGAGGGAAATCCTCTTATTAATTATATTGTTTAAAAGTTCTAACAATGTAAGCAATCATTTGAATTCTCATTTCCTGACATCTATTAATCTTTTCTCATTTTCATTTCTCTATTACATTTCCTTGTTTATTTTGAATAATGACTTCATCAATAAAAATGTCATAAGAAATACTTTGGCGGTACAAGAGATGTGTGGAGGTGACTACCTCCACCAAACCTCATTCATGTGGAAAAAAAATATTAAATCATACAACAATAAACATGATTCGTAGTGAAAAGTTTCAAGAATGATTAGATAAAGTGTTCTTTCAAAGTGAAAATTGCTTCCAAAATCTTTTCATGAAATCATTATTTCAAATGAAGCTGTAGAAAACAATACCAGATTTATAGATCTTCAACTGAACAATTCATTAGATTAATTACCTTGGCCCTGAGGTACATATTGTCATTTTGAAGTTCCACTTCCTGCATTTACAAAAAAGATAATGGCTCTCACAAGTTTAGTTATCGCATATTGTGACCAAGATCTAAATCTTAGTAGGTATAGCATAAGGTCTTACTCGTTTCTGCATATACTCAATTTCTGCAAAGAGCAGCTCATGCTGACAAGAAGATAATAGAATTATATATGTTAGTGTTGTCTCAAAGTTGAACAGAGACAATGAATTAGCGAACAAAGGAGTCAACATTTTTCTCTAATTGTCTAATCTCTAAGAGTGGCCCTTTTGGGATTACTTTAAATTCTGTTTTTCATTTTTAGCTAATTTAATTTATGTTTTGATTTGAACTAAAATATATTTGATTGAAGTAGTGTTTTAAAAACATTCAAAACATCTTGTACATGTTTCAAATGTTTTTGCAAACAAGTTAAAATATTTATTAAAAATAAATAAATGATATAAAAGTTATATGAATCCAATGTATTTTTTAAAATGAAAGAAACAATATATAAAAAATTACATCAATCCAAATCCTGAAAGTTTTGTAGTGACTTGAGTTCTATTGTTTTGGCAAAGATGTATTAGTGATATTTCTCAAGTATTTTACTGCAATTATATAACAGAGTATCCATTCGCCTTTGATGTTCTTACCTTCTTTGATCTGACCCTTGTGATGCCTCTTTCAAGTCGGTTTTCAAGTTGCTTCAACTCCTTTAAATTAAGAGAACTCAAACCATCCCCCATTAAATGCCTGAAACATCATGTTACAATATTTTATTATTTTATAAGTCTATTTTGTTATTCCAGACAGCATTAAGTATGTAAGAATCAGGTCAGTTATTTTAAACCCAACTTTACCTGTTTGAATTTTGCAAAAGCTGAATTTGGTGGCGCATTTTGGCTGATTCCTGTTGATAGTATTGCTGCATTCACCAAATCAAATCAATGGAAATCACATTTAATGAAATAAAATTATTCCCTTGCGTTAGAGATCATGTGATTCCAGAAAGCTATGAAGAGCCGTATATAATGTTTTCATTCTGAAATAAATACACAATTAATTTTTAATAAAACTTCTTCTAAAGGATTTGCTTAACATTAAAGTCTACAAATGTGTCCTTCAAGGCAGCATAAGAGTACTTGTAATATCATTTAAATAAGCAACAATGTTATTGCACATGAGACCTGTAAGTATGTCAAACGGATGTTTACAAAACTTAATGAAATTACATATATATTGACTTATTTAGACAATATAATAAGAACTAAGAGATTTCATATAATATTATATTTTATATTTATAGATAATAAATAGAATAATAAGAAGATAAATGTAAAGAAACAATGAGAATCTTGAAAAGGTTGATATAACAACAACAACAAGACTTAATCCCATTAAGTGGTGTGCGCTACATGAATCATTTTTCTCCATTGCATCCTATTTAGTATCATAATTTTCATTTAGTTCTAATAAATTAAGATCATTTTTTATACAATAAGCCCAAGTCTTCTTAGGTCTACCTTTGCCTTTCTTAACATAAGTCGAATCTAAAACATCTATTCTCCTAATCGGGTCATCAGATGGTCTACGCTTAATATGACCAAACCATCTAAGACGACTTTCTCTAATATTGTCCGTCATAGGAGCTACACCAACCCTATCACCAATCCTATAAGTTGAATCTTCAAAAGGTTGATATTTTTTTAAATTCATGCACATTATTTTTTTATTATTTAATAAGATCATATTGAATATATTCAGACCATAATAATGATTAATAAAATTAATTGGATATTTAAAAAGTTTTCACATAGTACATCCAAATTGAATGTTTAAACTAATTTATTCTATACCTTAACTTTTTGTTTAAATTTCTTGTTGCAGGAAAAACTCTCTAATAAATTGAACGGCTAAATGAGGATATAGATAGAAAAAAAGAACATGCTAAAGCATATGCAAAAATGATTGATACATTATAGAAGTAAAATTATTTACTATGTTATTGTCTATCTCAATTCGTAGTTTAAATTTTTTGTTACAAGAAATACTCCAATAAATTGAATGGCTAAGAGAAGTGAGAATATATACAGAGAAAAAAGAAGCAAATAAAAATAGGTGACATAGATCGTTTTAAAGTTCTCTATTAAAAATATTATTGTGGAACTTGATTTAAATGCATGTGTTAGATATAAATTGTACACAACAGGAAATAAGCTAATTAGTATCAGATTTAGGGTCCATTTGGGGCAGCTTATAAGTGCGGGCGGCGTTTCTAAAACACCGCCGTACCGTTTGGTTCGCGCTTTTCGTCAGCTTATCCGAAACTGCGTTTGGGTTTTTACACTAAACGCAGGCCGCGGGTCGACCCCTGCGGCCGGCCCGCGAGCCGCGTTTTAGGATAAGCTTTTTATCCTGAAACGCACAAGCTGCCCCAAACGTCCACTTAATGTCAAACATTTTTTGACGCAGTTTTTCACATCGGATTTAAGTTTGTTTAGCTTTGTAAATAGTCAGAGATAGTTTGTGCGTCGAATAATTTCAAAATATTTGCATCAACTTAAGCACCGCAGACAAGTTGCAGCAAATATTTTGTGTCGATCTTAGCGTCATCAAGTTGTCAACGAAAAATATCACTTAATAGAGTCGAATCGGCCGTTGTAATATTTACTACTAATTTATTTACGTCGGAATAGTATGACGTAACTCCGATGTAGCTGCCCTAAAAATTTAATCCTGCGAGCCCCAGCCTCATTCCCACCCTCTTCACTGTTTGATAGGTGCTCTCACGATGCAAGTTCTCCACCGAGCGTCCGCAGGCATTTTTCGACGGAGTTGCATCTCTAGCAATTCCTCTTCCACTCCAAGCTTAGGTAAGCTTCTCCTCTCGTTTTTCGATCTTCCCGTTTCTTATTTTTTAGGACCAAATGTTGTCTTTTTTTTCCCTTTTGTGCGTAAAGAATGAAGTTTGGGTGTCAGATATGTAATACTTAAGAAATGTGTGGTTTGTATGTAAATCTTGAAGCTTAGTTGTTGGACATGTAATACATAGGAATTGTGGTATTTTTGGAAAAGAATGAAAGTTTGTTTGTTACCAGATTTACAAGATTTACAAAATCCTACTTAAACTAAATCTTATCTACAACCAAGCAACTCCTTAGGGAGAGTACGAAAAAAGTTGAAGTTTAGGTGCAAGATATATAATACATATGAGTTGTGTAGAATGTATGTAAAAATTAAAATTTAGGATTTACATATGTAACACATAAGAATGGTGCGGTTTGATTAGTTGCAGTACCATTAGTACAACTTCTGCCACATCTTCCATCACCGCTCATATCAGACCCACTAAATTTTTCTATCCACCTACTCCTTCCACTACAACCCCTTTCACCTTTTTCTCCCACTCAACTACCACCTCCCTCTTAGCCGCTAGCACGCCCCTCCAATGATCTAGGCTCCTCCATTCCAACCACTTTGAGATAAGATACCTCTAGATGGGTACACACTGAACTAGAGGGAGACTCATAAGTTACATTTTAAATTATAACAAGTTCAATGATATTTTAGATATTTTGTGTAACTAATATTTCTATTTCAGGTTCTTTCTCTCCAGGACACCTATGACACACATCACGGAGATCATTATGAGTAAGTACGATACTCTGTATCTCTCATGGAAGAAAATCCCATCAGTGACTTGGTCCATATAGTTCTAAGAGTTTGAGGTAGGATCATTTTATTTGAACTAGAATACGAATTTTAAGTTATTGTGTAATATTAATAAATATTTCAAAATTTTTAATTTATAGAGGCCCTTCCCCTAGCTTTCCAAGCATCCCCGACAAATCTGCAATATTTTTTAAGTATGTGGCAGGCATCGGGTTGGTGATATGCTCAACAAAGCTCATAGGAAGGGAAAGTGGCCCATCTGGGTTAGGGAGGAGATTTGTGCTCAAGTGACCACTGCTTGGCCGGGCCTCTTTTGCTTATCAGAAAAATAGAAAAACTAACCAACAAAACATGAGGATTGGGGGGGCTATGGGTGCCACACTCCATGGTAGAGTCTAGATCACCCACATAGAGCACTATCAAAAGATGGTAATACTCACTAAAAACTTAAAAAGTCAATAGTGCAATCTTATGATATTGATTATTTTTTCAGTCATATGTTGTTAACAATTCAATTTCAGGCTAAACTAAGGTCGGCTCAAAATTGATTCAAAAACAAATTCGATCCAAGATTTTAACCTGCTGCTTGGCTAATTTATTTTAATCCAATCTCAATATGAGCCAAAATTCGAATCAATCTTTGAGCGATTAAAAATCTTCGAGCTAAATTCACAGTCCTACTCATCCCACTTGCTCTCCCTCTCCTCCTGATCTCCCCTCATTCCTCTCTCCCGATTTCGCCCAACCCGTCTCCTTATTGATCGAACCCTGCGACAGAACCGTGAGTGGATCCAGCCGGAAAGGCAATGACGGGATTGTGACAACGTGGATGGACTTCCTTCTCCTTTCGTTCGCTCCCACACGAAACCATCGAGGAAGGAAACCCTCCCCTTCCTCCCTCACACGTGCTTCAGCTCCTAAAACTCGTAAATCTACCTCCCGGGATTTCTGAATCGGAATTTAAAGCACATGTAATTCTCCGAAAGTTTATTTAGATAAGTATAATGTCTAAATTAAAATAAATATTGCTTCAATTATATTAATTAAAGTTAATTAACTTCATAATTTTTTTCTCTTCTTACAAATATAATAATAATAATTTATAATACCTACATATATTTTGCCTTGATATATCTATTAGTATACACCTAATTGATTGAATAATTAAATGGCTTAATTATTTATATTTTACTTCCAAAATGGTGTAGGATTCCTATTCAAATCATCAATTTTGTAGAAGTGTTTTGATTACCATCTCGAGGTAAGTAACTACTTTTAATTGGAAAATAAACATTTCTTTCCTATTTAGGGGCGCTAATGCTTATCAATTGTAGTAAATTCAGTCATTCTATATGATTGCTAGTGATGCCTTTATTATTTTATTTTATATTTGTTATTGGCTTTAATTATTGTTTATGATAAAATTTCAATACGTCTTAACTTATTATTGCAAAGTTTTGAGTATAGTTGAATTAATTCTAAAATTTGATTTTTTTTTTCAATTTTTTGCACTTATGTGAGATTGCATCTGTCATATCACATGCCTATATAAAATTAAGCAATTCTTACATATTTTACCCGTAGAAAAAAATTAGCATACTTATGTGTGATGGTATGTAGGTTGGTAAAACCCTTTTGCATTTTGGCTAGCCGGGCTGACGAACCCATAGAGCGACGACTCTACAAGAAATCAACGGGTTTCCTTGGGTTAATATTTGCATTTACGGTTTCACGACGTCTGTTAAAACAACTAATATATAAATATAAATGAAAGTTAAATTATAAGAAACTATCTTGTAAATTTTTTAATGTTTTCTCATTTTATGCATATTTTATGTTGACAACTTTCTTGTTGTGTTACCATATTATATATGTGCACGTAGTGATAGTCTTAATTTTGTTTTTCATATTGCATGCCTCATTTTCCTTACTGCTTATGTTTTAATAGAAACTCGTAATTTACTAATTTGCTTGTCAAACTCAATTTTGATATTTTGCATAACATGTTCTATTCAGTCACTAGTAAGACTGTCTCCATCGGAGCAAGCTTTTAAGTTTTAGTTTCCCTGTTTTGGTATATTTCCTTAGTATTTGATTTAGCTATTATATTTTTTCTTGTTGGGTCTGGATAGTTGTTTCACGTTACATTTCAATTTAATTGGGTCTGGGTAGTTGTTCATGTTACCATTTTAGTTTAATTCAGTCAATTTCTTATTTTTCTTACAGCTGTATTAGTGAATTATTCATTGTGGAGTAAAATTTACATTTTCTTTTTTATTTATAAAGCGAGTCTTTTTTTGAGAATACAAAACATGTTAAATTCATTTCATCATGTCCTGTGTTGTCGAGGTGTACCACTTTCCAGACCCGAGGTATGATAGAGTGGTATCAGAGCCTATGTTTTGTATTTAACCTTCTTGACTTTGCATCTCATATACATTGTCTTCATATGTTTGGGTAGGGCATATGTTATACTTTTAAGTCAACTATTCAATCAATTTTAATTTTGTGTATCTTTCAATTTTATAGATGGCTCAAAAAAGAAAAGGAGTTGCAACCACTCATAAAGGAGGAGTCCAGAGAGATACTATATATGATGTGCCTTTTCCTAAGGGTCTTCACTTCCCTAATCTCCATTATGTTGATCCTACTCAAAACACCGAGGCTGCTAGAGCACAGAATCTCAACATGGAAACTCTCTTGGAGGTGGTAACTCAGAATGTTACTCAACTTTTGCAAGCTAACTTTATAGCCCAAATTGTACAAGCAGTCCAAGCTATCGAACAAGGAGTGCAACCATCACTACAAGCTACTCAACCAGTACCCCCAGTGGCAACCATGGAGGCTCAACCTAACCAAACAATCATAATGACAAATGTGAGAACAATGGATCGAGTGATGGATAAGGTTTTGAAGGCACGTCATTCTACCTTTAATGGCACGGCGGACCCGAACGAGTCTGATGTATGGCTTCTTGACATCGAGAAGAGGCTTTGAGGAATAAAGTGCAATGAAGACTGTAAGGTTGACATTGCGACATTCCACTTGCATGAAAGAGCTGATGATTGGTGGAAAAGTCACTAACACAATACTTTTGTACCAGCTACGATAGTTTACTGAATGAATTTCCAGAGACTATTCCTGGAGCAATTTTCCTTATAGGGGACCAGACCAAACTCATGAATGACTTGAGAAAGCTCGATAAGGAATAAAGAACGTTCGAGAGTATGCGACACAATTAGATAAATGATATATTAGGCTAAGTACATCACTAGAGGATCATTGTTATTTATAAAGGAAAAATGATTGAAGTTTCAAATTGTATATTAATTATATTTAAATAAATAAGTACAATATTAAAAATAAATATTCATTGTCGAGAATTAATTTTTTTATCAACTTAAAAGAGCTTCAGTTCTCTTTAAGGTTTATTTATGACTAGGTTATCCTCAATTACATATCAAAGAAGAAGATATATCTAAAATAACATTCAAAATGGGTATGATTATTATGAGTTTATATTGATGCCACTTTGACTAACACATATTCAATACTTTTTTTTAAAAATTTTTAAACATATTTGTGGTTGTATTCATAGATGATATCCTTATCTATCAAAGGATGAAGTCAATTATTCAGACCATCTTCATACCGGCTTATAAGTTTTGGAAAAAAAATAATGCTCACTCACAACTTTTAAATTGTGAATCATGCTTAACAAAAACAACTTTCTTGGGCATGTTATCAATGAAGAGGATATTTTAGTTGAAGAAAATATAATTAATTTGCTTAACAAGCCAAGTGTTGACCTCAATTTTGTGAGGTCCTCTTTCCCTCTCTATAGAAACTTAGGTTTTAGCCTCAGGACTTCCTAGTGACCACCTTAGATGACTAGAGATGAAACCTAGGTTTTAGCCTTCACAAAAAATGTTCATTACAATCAACTACATCAAGTGCATCAATCAATTGGGCTCAAAAATATGGCTAGCCTAATCCAAACCCAAGTTTTGGTCATTTGCACCCACTTGGACCCATGCACTAAATGTAGCATAACCACCCCAAAGTCATTAAATTAATGACTCCACAGCCATTAGTTGGACCCTGAGACTAAGTTAAAACTCACTTAACCACCTAAGCTAAGCCATAGACCAATGGTCCCTTAAATCCAGGGATTGCATGCCATAATTGCTTAAGCTTAAGATTCTTTTTGCCAAAACTAAACCCAAGCCCATTAAATTGCTGTGCAATATTCCCCCCTACCATTGCCGGTCAGCCTAGTAGCTGGAGAAGCCAAAATTGAGGGCCACCTGCTCTTGAGTTTCACCCAAATCAAACCTAGAGGCCACCTCATCTAAATCAAATGTTGGAGCCTCACTGCCCTCCACATAGGCAGCACTTTGCACCCTTTAATTGACCCACAGAGCCACCCATTGGCCATTTTTATAAAAGCTCCCCCCCCTACGACCATGGGAGGGGTGTTGAAATTTTCTCAAAGAGAGCTTCCCAAATCACTCACAGAGCTTCTTTAAGACCTCCTCAATGCAATCCAACCATCTTCCCCCACTAATTCCCACTGTGGAAGCCCAATTTTGAATTCAAATTTTTGCTTAAAATTATGACAGAGCTCATTTCACTTCCACGTTCACCAAACTTCACTTACTTGTACCCACACCTTCACAACATTGAAAGAAGATAAAGCCCCATCAAATCCCCTTCCACTAAGCCCCTAGCATAGACTTTGATCAACACCTAAAATTGAGCTTGGTTGAATTCATACCTAGACCTTACACCACAGAAAGAGGCTCAATCCCTAACCTCATTGGTCTCCAATGAACGTGCCAAGCATCTGTGATTTAAGCTTCCCTTCTCAGAGCAAAGGTATTGAACTCCTCGTCCCAAGCCTATTTAGATTCTCCATTTACTTTGAGTTGATTTCATGACATCTTAACCGTATGGATATGTTACTCTAGTCTAGACGAGCATTTTAAAAAAAATTTCACTTAATTTAGTTAAGAAATGAGGGAGATATCAAGCTTGGAAGATGGACGGATCTCGGGCTAGGCTATCGGGGACGATGCGGAGCGCCGTTCGATCAAGTGTTTATCGGATGAACGATCAAGATGAAGCCGGACAACGCTTCGGGACATAAACCACGGGTCGAGTCAGTGCTGAAGTGGATGGCGGCGTCAAATGGGAGCGCACAGCGTGGAGCTTCGGAGCTACCTAAGATGAGATGGCGCCACACATTTAAATAGATAAATAGGGAACAAAAAAATTCAAAAAATGTCCCTTAACTTCAAAAATCCATATCTTGGTGTAGAAAAATCATAAAAATAAAATAAAAATACCCTCTTGCTCAGCGAACATAGGAGAACAACGTGGATTAAATTTTGTGTCAATTTGATGCACATTTAATATTTTAAAAAAATCAATTAGGGTTAGGAGTATTTTGATTCACCATGCATATAGGCATTTCACCATAGCTTGAATTTTTGGCATGTTATAGCCTCTGTCAAGGGGAACATTCTCTGATTTTTCTAAAGTCAGAGAAGATCTCTAAACAGAGATCCATATTTTTCAAGTTTATGTACATTATTTGCTTAAATTAATTATAATAATTAGCATATTGCTTAGAAAAATCCAAGAAAATTTTGGAAGGTTTATGATGACCAGAGAACCTTTAGAAAAATTTCTCGTGGGTCAAGTCATTCGAGATAAACCTAATTTGCCTAAACCCTAAAACACTAAGATAATTAATTTTGAAAAACACAAACATCAAAGTGACTTGATTTTTGCTCTCCAATGTTTTTTATGATCCAGATAACTTCCCATAAAAATTTCAAAGCATTTTTAGTCTATTTGATGGCCTAAATTGATTTTTCAAGTTAAATATCATTTTTGGCACTAAAATGATTTTTAATGATCGAAATATAACTCAAAAAAGTATGAAAACTTGTTTTTGGAGCTCCCTGTGATCAGGAGAATTTTATAAAAATAAAATGGTGTTTAAAATAAAAACTTCATTTTTAGCCTATTTTTAAATATTTAAAATAATTAAAAATTCATAAAAATCACAAAATTAATAAAATTCATGGAAATATTCTAAATTGTTTTCTAAACATTTAGAAGCAATTGGAATATTTTTCCTAATTTTATAAATAAAGATATTGTATTTTGAAGTTTAAAATAAATTTTAAAGGCTAAAAAATGGATTTTCACTAAAATAATTCCAATAAATCAAAGAAAAACCAAAAAAAATATAAAATTTGCTTCTCTAGATTCTCTGACCTCAAGGATATTTTTTCAAAAATATAAAACTTAATTTTCTATAAATTCAAATGAAATTTCATAAAATTTTCTTTGAAATATTTTATGAACTTCAAATAATTTCAAGTGAAATTATTTGAACAAAAATATAAAATTTTATTTAAAATATTTTATATTTAATAAATACTCTAGAACTTCAAATAATTCTAATAATTTAAATGAAATTCAAAAAATCTTAAATTTTTTTTTCCAAATGGCTCTCTGGTCTAGGTCTACTTTCAATAAAAATTTCAAGTGATTAGGCTTTAACTTGGTCAAGTTAGCAAATTTTCTTTGAAAAATCCCATTTTTGTATGAAAGTAATTATATAAATTATATTAAAATTTGAAAAATTAAATTTTCTCCTCTGATGTCTTAATTGACTCATGAAAGAGGTATGATAAAAATTTCAAAGACATTTGATTTGAATTTGACAAATTATGAAGTGTTAGAGCCATACGGGCAAAAGTGTTAATTTTAGGAATTTGGCCTTAATTAACATTTAGGCTTAATTCAAGGAGGGAAATGGGCAACCACTGATCCTAATCAACTTGTTTGGATGATTGAAATTAAAAAGGGATTAATTGGTAGAAACCAACCTCACTTTCATAATTAAAAGGATAAATTAATAAATTTCTAAAATTATTAAAATTTGGAAGTTCATTAAAATTAAATGAACCTAGGACTTAGGGGTATGACTTTTGAAGTCAATAATCAATCAATTTAATATACCAATTTGATTTTCAAATGAAATTCAAATAATGAATCATGATCACCTAAAACTTAACCTTTTTCAAATTAATTAAGACACTCACCTAGGTCTTAAAGGCTTAGTAGTGATCTAAGTTAAATCAAGACTGATTAAATGAGGATTAGAAAAAAAAACATAGCTAAAATTTAAGACCTATAAAACACCACAAACCCAATTAGGACTAAAATTTGGCTAAGTGTTCCAACAACACTAGCTTGCCCCATTTAAGGGTCTTCATTCACATATTCTTCAAAATTAAATTACAAATGATAATTACCCTACTCTTAGGGATAATTAGGACATCAATGTTCATCAAGCATTAGGGAATTCGTATGATGAACTATTAAGCAACATAATAAGTTTAAATGAGCTCGAGGCTTTTCACCAGGTGATAAGAGGGAAACATGGACCTACTTCTTCCTCCTAACCTATTGGATACCTCAGAGGTCTACTAAACTTAATATGCTTTGCTTAATAAATCATCCTTAATTAAACTTCTAAGGACCCACCAAGATATGACATAGGGTTAGGAAAACCACCAAATCCTTACTTTTCTGCCTTTACATGAACCGCCCTCACATACATTTTAAGTTTCAGGTGGTGGAACGAGAAAACTCGCCAGGTACACTTTTTATAGTTTACAGTGTGTCTTTCTTGTACTTTTTATACTTTGCAAAATTTACATGTTAAACAACGATGCCACTTTGCATGAAAACTAAAACTATCAGGATAGCCACAAAACTAAAACCAAAACTAAAACTAAAATCAACCAAGATAAAATTCACCCCCACAACATTCAAAATATAAAAAAAAACTCAAAATTTAATCACAAACATCACACAAAACAACAGCTACAACTAAATTAAGACGTCTCTATCGGATGATCGGGAACCCCTCAGAGGAGGTAACCTACGGTTGCTAACGAGACTTCCCACGGTCTAAATGAAATTATGGAACTCATTAAGTTGAGTTTAGTAAATTCATTTAGACTAAATGAATTCAATAGAAAATAGTGGTGCCGGAATGAGGGAACCGTAGGATCCTAATCAGTGTCACTTTAATCAACTTTAACATTACCCATAAAATTTAAAAAACTTCAACCATAGAGCCACCTGATTTGACATCATAACTTGACACCCTAAAAAACTCAAACTCGTTACGGCAAGGAGCTTGGACTTAGCATGGTGGGCAGCACGACCATCTTCAACAGCAAAACATGACTTCACCAGCTGAATCAATTCATTCCTTAGAATTAAACAACCAAGCCATAGGATTTTGAGGTTGTCTGTTTATGCAACATAAATCCTCACCTCATCTTTAGGCCTTTGTACAGCTCAGTTGTACAATATAAGCCCTAACTCATCTTAGGATTCCAAGGTTGTCATTCGTCACGACCTAAATACTCACATCTTCTAGGTTATTTGTGTGATCATTCCACACAAATGTAATACCTAAATTAATAAAATTGGCCGGATGAAACACTTAAATTTTTCTCCTCAAAACTGAAGCCAAACAATAAGATAGCTTAGGAAGTCACCGAGTTTCTCCTCCGGATCCATATCATTGTTTAGTTCTTTCTCCTTTGGATTCCATAATAAATGTCCCGAATTTGAACCATTCCCCTTTCACACCTCTTTGTCCGATTTTATTGAAAAGTCATTTCCTTTGAAGTTCTTGAAGATAATATTTCACACCTCTTCGTCCGATTTCGTTGAAAAGTCCTATCCTTTTGACTTCTTTGAAGATAATATTCTCTGATTTTTATCGAGAGTTTTCTTAGATGACTTCGGTCATTTAAGATGTAATTAACTATAGGGGTTTGGCCTTATAGAAATATTTTCTCAAACCCATCTTAATATAAATCCTTTTTAATTCTTCATATTAAATATGGGAAATTGTTGGCAAATAAAACGGTTTTGCAAACCAAACGGATGTCATACATTTCTTAGTTTATTTGATCGAGTCTCATCCTCAAGTCTTGTGTTTATCCTTCGGGATAAATACAAGATTTGAGGTATATCGCTCTTTCATTTAAACTATAAAAATATTGGGTCGATTTGATTTCATAATTTTTTTAAAACTTAAACGTCCTTCAGAAGCGGGTGACGAGATTTCAGTTCCGGTGACCGACAACTTCTTACGGGCAACTCCCCAAACCAAAATTGTGCTGACAAGGCTACAATACACGAAGTTAAGTTCACCATTTTGCTTGATTTTCATAAGTCCAAGATTTAAAGGCCAAATCACTGGAATTCAGATTTATTGCAACGCCAAATTTAATTCGCCCAAAATGACCACCTCGCAAGATTTTGCTTAAATCCTACCAAAATACCCCCCTAAATATTTTCCTATTTTAGTTAGAATACATCAGAGATCGACTTTAAGCTGATAAATGTTTGCTTTAGTTATGGATGATCTAACTAGACACTTACAGGAGGATTAACCTTAGTGTATGCTTTTCACCAGTGATGTCCTCATTATGGATAAGATTAGGGAAAGAGTTTAGTGGTTGACTGACAACATATGCAATAATTTATTGAGATTTAGTAAATCTCGTAAATTCAAATTTACTAAATCCTGAATGGGTTTAAGTCATAAATCTTTATGGCAATAGATTTACTAAATTTTGTAAATCTGATTAAACTGTTTCACAATTTTAGCAAGGATTTAGGAAATAGTTATGACCGGGGGAGACAATCCAAAGCCCGTGAACTGAAGCCCTGTGAAGCTAAATCCACCGATTCACAAGATTTAAGATTTAGTAAATCTGGGATTTATGGTAAAAATTTGCAAAATTTGGATTTATCAAATCCACATATTTATTTCATCCAAAATGATTTTCTGACAAGATTTGGCTTTAAAGCCCATCTAAATCCCGTTCTAAACCATTGTCAGACAAACCCGTAGAAAAAATGACGCATTTATGTGATACAATCAAACCATTGTGAATTTCATAAAAATGAAAAATACTAGTTGGAGTTTTATCATTACCTTTGATATTTTAGTGAGAATTTGAAAAAAGGATGAAAAAGTGTGCTTGATTTGTATATAGCAATGTTTTGGGTGCCTTGTATGTAATCGCCCCAGAACTTAAATTATGGAGGTCGATATTAGAGTCTAAAGGCCTTCGTTTGAGTAGATCTAGAACCAAATACATGTAATGTAATTTTAGTGGTAGTAGCTCTAATGACAGAAAGGGTGATCAAATTATTAAATGGTGTGAACGTTTTAGACAGCTCTGGTCTCTTGTTCAAAGTGATGATGATATAGAAGAGAATGTGATTAGTAGATTTCAAGTTAGTTTGTTGAAGTGAAGGAATGCATCCAACCTACTATGTGATAGAAAATATAACTTGGAATTAAAGGAAAATTTTATAGGATTGCGATGAGACCCGCAATGTTCTATTGTGTAGAATGTTGGCCTTTAAATTAAAGGCCTGTTTGGTTGAAAGCAGGATTCCGTTTGAATAGGATTTAATAAATCTTGCAAATTCAAAATTATCAAATCCTGAGATTTTTGGTTAAATGTTGAAAACTATTTTGTATGTAAGTTGATATTTTTTTATGGAAAGTAGTGTATGATTATGAAACTAGCTCTAAAAATGATAATCACTCAGAAATTGATTTAAAGTTTGACTCCTACATGAAACTTGGATTGAAATAAACACGCCGTGCTATGAGCCAAAATTTTGGATTGAATTTATTTGGAACTTGCATCATCTCGGCTTGAAATGAGATCGTTTAACATCTTAGTAATATTAGTTCTGTCGAAGATCATTAAGCAATCAAATAAAAAGTGACAAGCATCCATAGATACGATTTCATACCACATTCGCTCTTAAATTTCATCAATACTAAAGAAATCAACTTTTCATCTCTTACCCACTATGATCATATTCTTTATTTTCAAACAAGAGAGGGAATATAAAACTGTGCTTCTAAGTGAGGAGGTTAAATATATTGACAAATTAGGTAGACGTCACATTCTCATAATTTACTTTATATAGACTACACATTTTTTTCAAGGCGCAACATGTATGAATGATGTTGTGGCAAAATGTAACTATTTTTGCACTCTCTTAAACTTAGTTTATATGATTCATCAAACTTAGAAATTTTCCCCCTGATTAGTGGGAAACTAATACTCCTTCGTATTCTTAATTTCTTATGTGTTCCTATTGTTACTTTCGAGTTTTTCCATTAATCCATATTTTATGAAAGAAATTATACTATTTCTTTGGGAATTAGATACAATGTGCATAAAATTATGGTACTTAAAACACTTTCTAGCTGGAAGGATCTTAATGTCTTCTCTCCATTAGGTAGATTTCTACTTGCATGGGTCCAAGTTAGGTGCTCCCTCAGGTGCACTTCTATTGTTTGACGTTAGGGTCAAGCCTTGCTTATACATGTAGCGGTCCCCATGTGATGATGTTGGCTTTCAATTTTCAAGATCAAGCGAGAACCAAAAGGTTTGTAATTGAACCATATTACTAACGATTTGCTTCAATCCTTCCAAATAAATCACCACAATGTGCTTCTTTAATTCCATCAGCTCATATTTCAGTATGATTTTTTTCAAATTTAAGCATATGATCGGTCATAGATAAAATTAACTAGTGTAATTATAGAGTTTTAGGAATATCTCCTATTGATAATATGAAATAGAGTTTTCACATTGTAACTTCATCCTCATCTTAGACCACATAGTGATCTTATTATTCCATTGCCAAAGGTGCTTCAAATATTTCCATCACAAAGAAGCACTTTCTTAAGTTTGATAATTGTCAATTTAAGTTTATTATCTAGCATCTTTGTAATCAAAGATCCATTCTATCAACACATCTTGATCTGTTCGACCATCAAATTTTGGTAAATTTATTTTCAACCCATAGTTATTATCTCTTCTTCAATAATCAGCATCAAATCACTAAGGTATTGATTTTTCAACGCTAGAGACCTCTAGGTAGACATTTTTAACTTCCTCCTTTCAATTTGTTGAGTCACTACTATAGGCATGGGAGTTTTTCCTCGGTTACATCCTTTTAAGTAAGCAAGATCTTACTACAGTTTGAGAATTTTTCTCTACATATCATATTATGTGTTCTTGGACATCCATTTATGTGTTTTCCTTTAATTGTTGGCTTGTTGCATTCCTTTCACTTAAAGTTTCAATTAGGGTATGAGCGTAAGTTTTATGCTTGGCTAAATTTTTTAATTTTTGGTGAAATGCTTAGGGGTAATTTTGATGGAAATAGAAATGCTAAGTATTAGAGATTTAACATTCATGACATAAAATTTGGATCTATAAAAAGATTTAGGGTTAATGTTAAAAATCTGGATTACATATTGATTCAACTAAATAACATTGATATATGGTTTCTCAAAGATAGTGTTTAATAAGATTGAGGTCCAGGAATGTTGTGAATAGAGGGGAAGATGCCTATGATCATATTTAATAAAAATCAACGGGGTAAATTATATCGAAGAAGATCCACCACCTATGAACTAATAAAATACAAACATACCCTTTCTATGAGTAATGATATATCAACCCTAAAAGAGAAAACTTTGAGCGTAAATCATAGAAAACATAAAACCAAATAAAAAGCTAACAATTTCTAACATCAAATATTTATACTAAAAGCAAATAATTGTAAAAATTGAGGGGCGTGTTAGGGGCACTAAGGCGTGATGATGAAATAACTAAGAGGAAATGAAATTAACTATTGTTGTTTTCTTAGAATATGATTAGTTACTTTATTTTAAAGTTTATTAAGTTTTAGTATTAAATTTTTACTAAATAATTTCAAAATTTAAAAGTTAAACAATATATGAATTAATATCTTGAAAGAATCATGGCTTTTCAAGAAGCAAAAAGAGATGAATTGAGTGGGTTTTATTTTAAAAAAAAAAAGACTTCAAATTTTGATTGGAGGAGAGAACATAATTCTAAACAGGTGTCCTTAAATTGAATAAAAGATAAGGTTTACTTGAGATATAAATAAATTAGAAAATCTTATAAACTTTAATTCAAATATTTAAAGGTGGAAATTATTGTTTTATGATGGAATTAACACATACCTAATTTTCAATTTGAAGCATGTAAATTAAGGAATTGTGAATTTTATTGCTATTATACTATAAAGTGCATTTTTAAACATAAATATCTTAAATGAGTAATTTATATATAGTAAATTAATATGAGAATTATAGAATTTGTTCTAGTATTATGACTTTTATTTATATGTAATAAATAGTGAAAGAGGAAGCTAATGGCTTAGTGATAATGAGAACCTTCAAAGGCTTGAAGCGAGTAATTATATTTCTAATGTATTCTAACAATAGTTCCTTTCAATTCAAATTCATTATTTTAGTTTAATGATTTCAATAGTATCATATTTGCAAATGTTTGAATCAATATAATCATCGAAAAAAATAACCAAGTGTCTATTTCACCATTACCACATAATCATTATTATATGTTTAAAATGTTTCACATATTTGCATCCACATTGAAAGTATAAGTATGATTCAAATGATTGTAATCAATATAAATATAATCAAATGAAATGAACATATAAGTTAATGAAAAATGTGACCTCTTTATTATATTAGTTAGGGATACTATTATACCCAATCAAGTAAACTAGAAAAGGCTTAAAAATGAAAACAAATATGAATTTAAAAGAAACGGTAAAATATTTGATGGTGCTTTTATGATGACTTCTTAAATTAAATGTAAATATAAATGCATAAAAAATTATATTAAATTAAAATGTTAATGTTTAGTCAATTTTACTTGCATGGATATTAGGGTGTGCATATATAATTACTATATTATAGAAGTTTAATTATTTACTAAGTAATATACAACTTAACCTATTGTTTAATTGTCTTATAACATAAAATGCTTCAATAGATTGAATGGTTGACAAAAAAGAGTTTGGATAGTAAGCAAATGAAAATAGGTGCCAGGGCTATACATTAAAATCGATGTACGAAAATTGATTTAAATGTGAGTTGAATGAAAACTATATGTTTAGTGGCTTTTAAATCTGTGGATGATATTTTGGATAGTTTTGCTTGTTCTAATAGTATGTTTTTCCAGCTCGGTCGTCTGTTCCTGTCATGATAACACTAAAGTTCTAATTGAGAGTAATATTTATGTTATTGTTCAATGCCAAATAGACTGCAAACTCTTGAAGAATTGAACTTAAGGGCTAATATGGGAAGCATTTTGTTTTTTTATTTTTATTTTTTTTCTAATTTTATTTCTAAAAACATGTTTGTTTAATGTGTTCTTACATATTTTTATTTTTTCTTTCTAAAAATAAGTTATCATGTTTTTAAAACGGTCAAATAGAATTTGTTCCAAATCAAAATATAAGCAATATGAAATTAAACTAAAAAAACAAAAGCAATCCCAAATGGCTTCTAGGATGTCATGAAAACTTACCTCTGTCTTATCATCCAACATATGAATATTTCAGAAAGAATCATTATTTTCTATAAAATGATTTCTATCTCCAAACAACCCAACTAATTCTTACACTCCATGCTGATTTTATGTATTAATTATTCAAACAATAAGGAATTGTATGTATTTTGTCATGAATAAATGGTTGAAAGAAACTTACATGTGAATTAACCTCTACAAGGGATCCGGGGTTTGAACTCCCTGCGCAAGTCTTCTTATATTTCTCAATGGTTGCCTTTATGCTGAAACAAGTTACATTGATACAAGTGTGTCGAAAATCAGTCATTACACCAAAATAGCAAAGTCAGAAAAACTTTCTTAAAAAATTTATAGAACGTGCATTGCAAGGAAAATGAAATTATAGAAACTTCACAGTACATTATGACATCTCTCAGTTTAAGGATGCAAATTAGCAGATTGATATTTGAGGTCTTACAAATGTGAATGCTTTGGTCTGTTAAAGTGGCATGCGTTTTATTATTCACATTATGTTGCATATTTATGCATGTAGTCATAAAACTAAAAAAAAAAATCATTTCACAAGCAAATTTAGAGCTAATTGTAAGACCTTGAAGTGGTTAGAGGTTAGGGATGAAATCGGTTTATGGTCTATCCAATCAAGCTCATGTGATATGGAAATTTAATAGTGCAAAATTCAATTTATAACATAATTTTGTACTCCAATTATAAATAAATTTGCTTAAATTAAAAAAAAAAATGCTATTCTTCGTGACTTATAAAAAATAAAAGATTAATGAGTTGATTATAAAATTCTTTTGAATCTGATAAAAGAGTTGCATAAATAAAAAGAACAAAAAATATAGCATTAAAAAAATTAAATTAGATGAGAGTAACATTATTTGTTCTGAAAAGAAAGAAAAAAAAAAGAAAAAAAAAGTGCAATAAAAAATTGATCGCCCGTTCAACAATGACATGCGCTTAGGAGGTCCAGCTAATGTGGGAAAAAATTTGGGTACGTAAGACGTACACAGCGCTGCGTACGTTTTGGAGGTTATACAGAGGGTATAAGGGGGTTATATCCGCGTTATACCCCCTTATAACCTCCTTGTAACCTTCTGTAACTTACTTGTAACATACAAATAAGTTTCACACTTCTGTTTTCATATATTAAGAATTTATTTGTAAGTTACAGGTAGGTTATAGAAAGTTACATGAAGGTTAAAAGGGGGCATAATGTGGATATAACTCCCTTATACCCCTTGTATAACCTCCAAAACGCACGCAGCGCCGCGTACGTCTTACGTACGCAAATTTTTTCTGCTAGTGTGATCCTGGTAAAATTAATTTATGGCATTTTCAATATCTCTCTTATTCTCTCTCTCTCTCTCACACACACACAGACAGATATATATA
>JXCR01058023.1:11242-27745 GCA_002079205.1 Phalaenopsis hybrid cultivar | reverse complement strand
TATATATATATATATATATATAAAGCATAAGCTCACAGCTCACGATGAACTATAAAAAACATGTACTAGTGTTATGTAAAATCGGCCTATTATGATGCGAAGCACACAAAACAAAGCTATATAAAAGAAAAAAAAAGACTAAAAAAGGGCAAGCAACAAAGATTAAATGCATAAGCCCTGGCACTTCTCAATCATGTAAGTTAAAAGTTGCATCTAAAAATTGAGATGATAGGAAGTCGCACAAGGGTCATGACATGCCATCCATGAGACAAACATAATCAAGAAGTTATTCACCATTATTCATGAAAATTTTAATTTGGAAAGTATAGAGATTATAGAAATGTTAAGCCATGGAACATTCCCTACTGATCTAAGTATTAAATGAAAATGTCCAACAAAACATGATTTTTCTTCTAGCTATTACGCTTAGTATGAAGGAGATTTATTAAACTTATAATAATAGTGGTGGTTGTAGGATATTATTGTCAATATGTGATTTTTCTTTTCCCACCAAATATGTACACCATATAGCTAATAAAGAGAATCTAGAATTTTTTTCAGTCTATTTTATAGTGTTTCTCATCACTAAATTATATTCCAAAATTTGGAAGGATGAAGAAGGAAGTGCATGTTCAAGTCAACCATGCTATGATAACACAACTAGAGTAAGGAACGTAGAAAAAAAAATGGTAACATATTTTATGGTGTGTATGGCATAAAAATGCAGATGGGGGCTTATAAATTTGAAAGTGGGAAGAGGCTACGCCATTTGTAATTCCCATTAATGGCTACCAAAGCTTATATGAATTGTGAATTGCTTAATTATGGTGCCAAAACTAGGGAACATCGGCTCACATCATCCAATCTAGAATATGAAGTTTTACGAAACATCATATTGGAGGGTCTTATAAGCCACCTAGCAACCCTAAACAACCTAGAGANGGAGGGTCTTGTAAGCCTAAACAACCTAGAGAGCGACAGAGAGAGAGAGAGAGAGAGAGAGAGAGAGAGAGAGAGAGAGAGAGAGATGAAGATGAGATTCTCAACAATCTTAGAGAACCCCATCCAACAATGCAAATCAATAGGAGATGGGGGCCTCCAAATTTATGTCTTTTCCCCAATAAATCAATTGCAGGTAACTTACCTTATTGACAAAATCATCAAAAAAGTTTGCACATGAAGATATTCAAGAAAATAGATAAGGAATAAATACACTGGCTCCTTTACATATGGTAAACGATGTAGCATATAAGGAGAATATATGAACTTTTTTCCACATTACTATTATAGTAAAAAAACTTAGAGCAACAATTTTTGAAAGAACTCATGAANAGAGAGAGAGAGAGAGAGAGAGAGAGAGAGAGAGAGAGAGAGAGAGAGAGAGAGAGATATGAAGATGAAGATTCTCAACAATCTTAGAAAACACCATCCAACGATGCAAATCAGTAGGAGATGGGGGGCCTCCAAATTATGCCTTTTTCTCAATAAATCAATTGCAGGTAACTTACCTTAATGAAAAAATCATCAAAAAAGTTTGCACATGAAGATATTCAAGATAATAGATAAGGAATAAATGCACTAGCTCCTTCACATATGGTATACGATGTAGCGTATAAGGAAAATATATGAACTTTTTTCCACATTACTATTATAGTAAAAGAACTTAGAGCAACAATTTTTTTAAAAAACTCATGAAACTTCTAGAATTAAAATGAGTATGCTCAAGAAGCAACAATATCAAATAAAATAAACTTAAGCAATTTAACCTAACAAGCAAAAAAAACTTTATATTTTATGTTAAGGATGAGTCTAAACCTTTTAATTAAAGCAACAATGACAAGTCTTTATTCCACTAAGTGGAGCCTACTACATGAATCCTTTTTCTCTATTGTGTCCTATCGAGTGTCATATTTTCATTTGTTTCTAATAGATGAAGATCAATTTGTTATACAATATGCTCAAGTTTTCTTATGTCTACCTATGCCTTTTTTAATATAAGTCATAACTAAAACATCTACTCTCATAATAGGATCATCAGATGGTCGACATTTAATGTGACCAAACCATCTAAAACGACTGTCTCTAATCTTATCCATCACTATATTCATTTCACATTTTGTCTCTAAATGTCAAGCTACTCATCCACCTAAGCATTCTCATCTCAGCAACACCTAACTTTGTTTTATGCTTTTCTTTTAAAGGCTAGTAATTTGTGTCATAGAGAATTGTAGGTCTCACCGCCATCTTATAAAATTTTCCTTTCAGTCTAAGCAGTGTTTTTTTTATCACACAATATGCCCAATGCATTCCTTTACTTCAACCAAACAACTTAATATCTACTAATAACATCCTCATCAATATCACAATCACTTTGAACAATAAACCTGATATATCTAAAAAGTTCACATCTTTTAATGAGTTGATCACCCATAGTTACAACTCTGCCACCATAGCTACTACTACTAAAATTTAATTCCATGTAACTCAAATGAATGTCTTTAGACTCCCCTGTAGACCTCCATAGTTCAGCTTTTTCATGAACATTATCTCTTTATTCACAAGAAGGCTATCATCAGCAAAAGCATACAATATAGTACATACTTTTATAAATGTCTAATAAGAGTATCCATAACTAAAGCAAAAAGATATGGTCTTAAAGCTGATCTCTGATGTAATCTAACTGAAATAAAAAGCATTGCCCCTTTTTTTGGTACATAGTAACAGCTCTAGTCAAAATATCTTTAATGACTTAACTATAAGTCATATCAACACATTTCTTCTTTAGAACTCTCCAAAGGACTTCTCTTAGAACCTTATCTATCATATGTTTTTTTTTTAAATCAATAAAAATCATATGTAGATCCCTCTTATTCGCTTTGCACTTCTCCATCAAACATTTCAATGAATGTATAGTTTCCATAGTAAACATGTTTGGCATAAATCCAGACTGATTATGAAAAAATTTGTATCACAACATAACCTATGTTTAATTATCCTCTATCATTATTTTAAGCATGGCACATCAACTTAATTCCTCTATAATTTGCACACTATTGTGTATCCCACTATTGTTCATCCCTTTTATTCTTTAAAATGGGGACTAAAATACTCTTACTATACTCCTCTGGCATCTTTTTAAAGTTTAGTATAAAAATAAAGACTTCAATAAGCTAAAAAACTCTCAAATCTCCTAAATATTTTCACACTTCATTTGAGTGTCAGCAGGTCCTACAGATACACCACCTTTAGTTTTCCTTAAAGCCACATCAACTTCTTTTTTACTAATGCAATGGTAAAAACAAAATATTTAATTATTATTAACTACATTTAGATCGCTAAGGTCTATCTTATTTTCAGAAACTTTATTGAAAAGTTATCAAAATAGCTCACCCACATAAGTTGAATATTTTCTTCTAATAAAAGAACTTATTGATTTCATCTTTAATACACTTTACTTGAATTAAATGTTTAATTCTTTTTTTTTTTCGTTTGGTTAGTTCATACATATAGTTTTTACCCTCTTTAGTACATAATCTATTATAAAGATCACTAAAAGAAGCTTTTTTAGCATCACAAATTATTCTCTTAAACTTCTGATGGGCCACCTTATATTTTTTCTAATTCTCTAAGTTTTATATTTAAACTAATTTTTATAACACAACTTTTTTTTTGCACATTATTATTTCATCGCCAATTATATTATTTATATATATTTTTTTCTTTTGATTCTTCAAGTATATCTTTTGTCACTTATTTAATAGTGTTTGTTACTTTATCTTACATAGAATTCACTTCTTTATGAACATCCCAAATCTTGAAACTTACAGTTTAGCCATAAAAATACTTTTTATTTGTATTTTTTAGGTGCCCCCATCTAATTCTATGATAATTTTTATTATTTATCCTACAACTCTTCATCTTAAATTTTAAAACTAAAAATTAATGTTCAATAGTTAAATTTTTACTTGGAATGAACTTACAATATTTACACTTTTGGTGTTCTCATTTTCTCATAAGAAAATAGTCAATTTATGTTTTATTAGATCCACTCTTATAAGTAATAATATGTTCATATCTTTTTTAAAACAAAATATTAGTAATAACCATATCATACGCTAAAACAAAATTTAATATGGTTCTAGCTTCTTCATTAATGACACCAAAACTATTGCCACTATGTATATATTTAAAATCTTTTACGACTCTATCAACATATCCATTTAAATCTCCCTTTAATAAAAAAATTTCTTCAAGAGATATCATTTGCATTATGTAAGCCATTTTAGAATTTTTCATTTGAACCTATATCTAAACCTACTGAGGAGCATAGACACTTATAACATTAGGAATTATAATATCAACAAGAATCTTTAGTGCTATAATTCTATTAATTTTTATAACATTAGCTTTCAAACTCTTATTTATAATTACACCTATATTATTTCCAGTGCGACTCATATCTGAATAGTAACATTTAAAACCTAAGCTATCAATTTCGTTTGCCTTTTCTCCAACCAATTTAGTTTCTTGAACACATAAGATATTTATATTTTTATGAACCATAATATCAATTAATTCCATTAATTTATCTGTGAGAGTACCTATATTCTATGATCTGATCATATTATTTATTCATGAACTAACTTCTTTACCTACATCTGTCTAGAATATGGGAACCCTTATTTATTTGACAATAGACTCGGGCACCAGTGTAGTAGCTCTTGTGCACTCTTCATTGTTTTAAGGTCATACAGTGCATCACCCCTAGCATTTACACAAGGATTTAGAGGATTCATGTCATGAATTTTCAATAAATTTTAAGCTGGTTTCCGACTAACTAACACAAACCTCTACTTTTTTACGTTCGAGGCTTAGGACCTGACAATGAAAGTGTTGAGTCTAAACTTTTTAAATAAAGACTAAATTTTATACAACAATAATTAACCCAATTCAATGGCTCTTACAAGATATGAGGTAACAAAAAAGGCATTAGGAAAGTTGGGTTTAATTACATGAGTGGGAGTATGGTTGAAGGAATGTTAAAAAAATTATAATAAGTGCCATCAATATTAATTAGAAGAAGACAAGCATCATTCAATGGCTATCCCTGCTGCAAACATCATAGTGAACCATGAAATTAAGATGGTGTGCTATGGATGTCGAAGAGTTTCACCACCTATTCTCAAACAAGCTATATAAAAACTACTTGTAAGAGAAATATAATACAAGACTTCAATGGTAGAAATATGATATTAAAATCTACAAAATAGTATATAAAAATTAAACTTTAGAAAGAATAGGAAATAATAAGAAAGATATTGTCCCTCAAGCAAATAAACCCTTATTATAATTTAAAAATAAAAGAAATTGAGACCGCACAAAGATCAACACCACCATATATGGAAGAATTCTTTCTTTCAGTGCAGGCGAGATGGAATCCTACCATCGCACTTGTGGGATCACAAAAACCCTAGAGAAACTTTTATATTACCACGAGATTTAATCTAAGTTAACCTATAATGAACTAGTAGATACTTGTGCTGCATCTCTCATTTCATTTTCAATAAATTAGTAATTTTCCTTTTCCCATTAAGTCATCAAAGATGCTTCAAGTTATCCCACAACAGTGATGCACTTATCTTTAACCTATTGGAAGATAACCTTACTCTTTTGTTCGGTGGAATATTCTTATGCTCAAAGATTTGTTCCACTAATTATACCTAATTAATGAACCCATCTAGTTCTATGAGACCATCAAAATTCAGCGAAGTCAATCTCCACACCAAAATCCTGACTTTTTCTTTGATATTTCATGTCAAATTATTTGTGTATTTGTTCTTCATCACAAAAAAAGTTTGATGGAAGGGATTCACTTCCTCCTCTAATCTAGAAATTCATTATTGTTGCTATGATTGATCACTCTGGATTAACTCTTCACCAAAGTGAAAAGCATTAATTATAGTTGAAGAATTTTTTTTGTTGCATATCCTCTATAACAAGCTCTTGGAGACCTCATTGTAGATTTCTTGTAAATGACATTGTATCCTTTTCTCCTTATCAAAGTTTTTGGTAGATGTAGAACTAAAAATCATGGTTGGTCTTAAATTTTGCTGGTAGGCATCAAGATTGAATTTCGATGAAGATATGAAGGTTTGATTTTAATATTTAGGGTTGGGGCTAAGAATTTTGTTAGAAAGGTTCGAGCATAGTGAGGATTTTTTTTTTAATTTTGATCTAGGGTAAGGAAGAAAAAACTTTAAATCATAGGGTTTATAAAGTCCTGATATCAAACGAAATCATTCTTCGGCTCTTAGAATATGTTTAGGAAGCGAATTGAGAGGGGAGGTGGTTGTGGAAGAGTAGAAAAATGAGAAGCAGGGAGTTCAATAACATTTAGAAAGAGTAAAAGGAAAAATCTTCTATTAGACATTAGATCCAGTGTTGATCGACTGCTCTCCCTCTTAAAAATAGCAGAGACAACAACAAAACAGTGTGCTATGGATGTCAGGGAAGTTGACCACCTGTGTTCTTAAATAAACTACAGTATTACAATCNATCAACACATTTCTTCTTTAGAACTCTCCAAAGGACTTCTCTTAGAACCTTATCTATCATATGTTTTTTTTTCTTAAATCAATAAAAATCATATGTAGATCCCTCTTATTTGCTTTGCACTTCTCCATCAAACCTCTAAATGAATGTATAGTTTCCATAGTAGACATGTTTGGCATAAATCCAGACTGATTATGAAAAAATTTGTATCACGTCATAACCTATGTTTAATTATCCTCTCCCATAATTTTAATCATGACACATCAACTTAATTCCTCTATAATTTGCACACTATTTTGCATCCCTTTTATTCTTTAAAATGGGGACTAAAATACTCTTACTATACTCCTCGGGCATCTTTTTGGATTTTAGTATAAAAATAAAGGCTTCAATAAGCTAAAAAACTCTCAAATCTCCTAAATATTATCACACTTCAATTGAAATGTCAGCAGGTCCTATAGATACACCACCCTTAGTTTTCCTTAAAGCCACATCAACTTCTTTTTTACTAATGCGACGGTAAAAAAAAAATATTTAATTATTATTAACTATATTTAGATCACTAATGTCTATCTTATTTTCATAAACTTTATTGAAAATTTATCAAAATAACTCACCCACATAAGTTGAATATTTTCTTCTAATAAAAGAACTTATTGATTTTATCTTTAATACACTTTACTTGAATTAAATGTTTAATTCTTTTTTCTCTTTGTTTGGTTAGTTCATACATATAGTTTTTACCCTCTTTAGTACATAATCTATTATAAAGATCACTAAAAGAAGCTTTTTTAGCATCACAAATTATTCTCTTAAACTCCCGAGGGGCCGCCTTATATTTTTTCTAATTCTCTAAGTTTTATATTTAAACTAATTTTTATAACACAATTTGTTTTTGCACATTACTATTCCATTGGCCAATTATTTTATTTATATATATTTTTTTCTTTTGATTCTTCAAGTATATCTTTTGTCACTTGTTTAATAGTGTTTGTTACTTTATCCTACATAGAATTCACTTCTTTATGAACATCCCAAATCTTGAATCTTACAGTTTAGCCATAAAAATAATTTTATTATTTTTTAGGTGCCCCCATCTAATTCTATGATAATTTATATTTTTTATCCTACAACTCTTCATCTTAAATTTTAAAACTAAAAATTAATGTTCAATAGTTAAATTTTTACTTGGAATGAACTTACAATATTTACACTCTTGGTGTTCTCTTTTTCTCATAAGAAAATAGTCAATTTATGTTTTATTAGATTCATTCTTATAAGTAATAATATATTCATCTCTTTTTTAAAACAAATTATTAGTAATAACCATATCATACGCTAAAACAAAATTTAATATGGCTCTACCTTCTTCATTAATGACTCCAAAACTATTGCCACTATGTATATTTCTAAAATCTTTTACCACTCTATCAACGTGTCCATTTAAATCTCCCTTCAATAAAAAATTTTCTTCAAGAGATATCATTTGCATTATGTAACCCATTTTAGAATTTTTATTTTGAACCTATATCTAAACCTACTGTGGAGCATAAACACTTATAACATTAAAAATTATAATATCAACAAGAATCTTTAGGGCTATAACTCTATTAATTTTTATAACATAGCTTTCAAACTCTTATTTATAATTACACCTATATTATTTCCAGTGCGACTCCTATCTGAATAGTAACGTCTAAAACCTAAGCTATCAATTCCCTTTGTCTTTTCTCCAACCAATTTAGTTTCTTGAACACATAAGATATTTATCTTTTAATGAACCATAATATCAATTAATTTCATTAATTTATCCGTGAGAGTACCTATATTCTATGATCTTATCATAATATTTATTCCTGAACTAATTTTTTTACCAACATCTGTCTGGAATATGGGAACCCTTATTTATTTGACAATAGACCCGGGCACCAGTGTAATAGCTCTTGAGCACTCTTCACTATTTTAAGATTATACAGTGCATCACCCTAGCATTTACACAAGGAGTTAAGGGATTCATGTCATGAATTTTCAATAAATTTTAAGCTGGTTGCCGACTAACTAACGCAACCCTCTACTTGTTTACATTCGGGGCTTAGGACCTAACAATGATAGTGTTGAGTCTAACCTTTTTAAATAAAGACTAAATTTTATACAACAATAATTAACCCAATTCAATGGCTCCTACAAGGTGTGAGGTAACAAAAAAGCCTTAGGAAAGTTGTGGGTTTAATTACAAGAGTGGGAGTATGGATGAAGGAATGTTAAAAAAAATATATAATAAGTGTGATCAATGTTAATTAGAAGAAGACAAGCATCATTCAATGGTTATCCCTGCTGAAAACATCATAGTGAACCATGAAATTAAGATGGTGTGCTATGGATGTCGAAGAGTTTCACCACCTATTCTCAAACAAGCTATATACAAACTACTTGTAAGAGAAATATAATACAAAACTTCAATGGTAGAAATCTGATATTACAATCTACAAAATAGTATATAAAAATTAAAATTTAGAAAAAATAGTAAATAATAAGAAAGATATTGTCCCTCAAGCAAATAAACCCTTATTATAATTTAAAAATAAAAGAAATTGAGACCGCATAAAGATCAACACCACCATATATGGAAGAATTCTTTGTTTCAGTACAGAGCAAGATGGAATTCTACCATCCCACTTGTGGGATCACAAAACCCCCAGAGAAACTTTCATATTGCCACGAGATTTAATCTAAGTTAACCTATGATGAAGTAGTAGATACTTGTGCTGCATGTCTCATTTCATTTTCAATAAATTAGTAATTTTCCTTTTCCCATTAAGTCGTCAAAAAGGCTTCAAGTTCTCCCACAACAGTGATGCACTCATCTTTAACCTATTGGAAGATAACCTTACTCTTTTGTTCAGTGGAATATTCTTATGCTCAAAGATTTTTTTGACTAATTATACCTAATTAATGAACCCATATGGTTCTATGAGACCATCAAAATTCAGCGAAGTCAATCTCCACACCAAAATCCTGACTTTTTCTTTGATATTTCATGTCAAATTATTAGTGTATTGGTTCTTCATCACAAAAAAAAGTCTGATGGAAGGAATTCACTTCCTCCTCTAATCTAGAAATTTATTATTAATGCTATGATTGATCACTCTGGATTAACTCTTCACCAAAGAGAACAACATTAATTATTGTTGAAGAATGTTTTGTTGCATATCCTCTATAACAAGCTCTTGGACACCTCATTGTAGATTTCTTGTAAGTGACATTATATCCTTTTCTCCTTATCAAAGTTTTTGGCAGTTGTAGAACTAAAAATCATGGTTGGTCTTAAATTTTGCTGGTAGGCAACAAGATTGAATTTCGATGAAGATATGAAGGTTTGATTTTAAAATTTTGGGTTGGGGCTAGGAATTTTGATAGAAAGGTTTGAGCTTAGTGACGATTTTTTTTTTTTTTTGATCTAGGGTAAGGAAGAAAAAAACTTTAAATCATAGGGTTTATGGGGTCCTGATATCAAATGAAATCATTCTTCGGTTCTTAGAATATGTTTAGGAAGCGAATTGAGAGGGGAGGTGGTTGTGGAAGAGTAGAAAAATGAGAAGCAGGGAGTTCAACGACATTTAGAAAGACTAAAAGGAAAAATCTTCTTTTGGACAGTAGATTCAGTGTTGATAAACTACTCTCCCTGCTAAAAATAGCAGAGGCAACAACAAAATAGTGTGTTATGGATGTCAGGGAAGTGGACCACCTGTGTTCTTAAACAAGATACAGGATTACAATCTCTAAAATACTGAAAACAATACTAAGTGTTTGAATAATAGAAAAAAAAAACATGATATATATATATATATATATATATATANTATATATATATATATATATATATATAATAAATTGATACCCCAAAAGGATGGGCAACATAAAAAAAGAAAGAAATCCCTATTATGTAGAGAAACATAGAAAAATCTCGTCGTCCCACTTGCATGAACACAAAATTCTATAAAAACCTCTCTATAAAAAAGAGATTCTATCCCAATTTGTCAATATAACATTACTTGATAGATTTTGCGAAGGGTAGAATCTCGTAATCACGGGATCCTATGAGTGCGAAATAGTGGAACGTGGTATTCACAAACTCCCATGCCAACAATATAGAAGCAACAATAAGATATCTCAAATAGGATAATTTGGCTTGAGAAACAGAGCATGAACCTCATTATGCCACTAAAAGTTTGTTTTTGAAGATAATTTTTGTGGAATGCACAAGGTCCTAATAGGTTGCTAAAAAGATTGAAAGCTGTAGGAGACATGAAAGCTCTAACTACAAGCTTTCTTCATTCTTTTATTGAAGCTATCCAAGCAAAGAGGCTTTATAATCAACTAGTCTCTTTTACTTGTTTTTATATATGAATTTATCATGTTATATACCAAATTAATCATAATTTACTCTCCGATTTTCATGATAAACATTTTCTTGCTATTTTTTTATGATAAAATTTCTTAGTGACATTTCCTTTCTCTTGTTCAATTATTATTAAGCTTTTCTTAGTAGTCTTAGCCTTGAAATTGTTATTCAGATTTATGTCTCAATTATTATTAAGTTTTTATCAATCTAATTATTTTTGGAACATATGTTCTTGTGGATTTTGGTGTCTCTGAACTCTTTAAGACATCAATGAATAATGTCCGAATTGACATAGACATATATACAACTTTAGAGAATGAGAATTGGATTGATTCTATAGCTCATGGTTATTGGAAAATGGTAGAACTTGGTGCATTCTCTCATATGGATATTATGAGATTTTTTGGTCCCGATGTCACAAGGTGTTTCGTGGATCACTCAAAATTAAGGAACTGGTCTCTTTGAGGGCATAACAATTAGAATAATATGAAGCATTGAATAATTAGTTCTTAAAATGAAAAAGTAATAGTTTTGGCTAACATATATCTAGTTTGTACTCAAAATCTAAAACTTACTTTGGATCTTATCAATGAATCAAAGTTTTCCTTGTCTTTCCTTAGCAAAATAAAGATGATCGACACCATAGCTACATGCAGTATTCTTAATATATATATGCTAGATACATTACCTTTGTATGATAATCCAATTATTATGACATTTATTGATCAAGATTCATCATCTTATGATTTTTGTGATAGTATTCTTAGGATATAAAAATAAGTGGATACAAAAATTTCAAGTTCTTTTTCTTAGGAGGTGCATGAATAAGAAAATAGCAACAGTCTTAAAGGTTTACCAGATTTTAAGTAAGAGTTTGTGCATGTTATGAGGTTATTTTCCTATATAAGATGGACTCTTCCTGCATTATTATCTTGTTATTAATGATGGTATATTTATTTTTGTTTCTTTTTTTTTGCAGCAATTTTTAACCATTATTTTTTATTTTACACATTTCATTAATTTATCATAATTTTTTTTTTTAAGAATACCTTAAAAAATACCTTTAGACCTTAACTTTTATATCTACTTTAGATGGTTAAATGACCCAACAAACTTGAAATGTATTATATTTCTTATTGTTTATACAACCACTAGCTTTGATACTTGCATTCTATCACTTATTGCAAGCATGCGCCAAAAAAAATATCTACTCGCCATCTTTAATAAGTCTACAAACACAAGCACAACACCTACTAGTTAATCAAATTTGATGTGCATATAAATAAATGCCTATGGAAAACTAACCCATCACCCAAAAAATTTCATTCAACACCTACCACTGAAGTGTCCACATGTATTCATGAACTCAAAAACCTCATTACCTATGGACTTGAGGATTACCTTAATTCCACCTTTCAATTATAACACCTATTATCTTGTTATTGACACTAAGGCACACTGGAGTTTTTAACTCATAAAGCACATACTAGTCAATCACTTAGTATTTTTGTATGATCAATTTTTATTAAAAATATTGTTCGAAAATGACATAAGAAATATGTGTATGTTCAATAAAACGATATACAAAGACAGTATAAATATTAATCCCCAATAAACATTATAGTTTAGCAACTCATTATATTTGGTTTGTTAATTTTGACCAAAACTAAGCCTTCATAATTCTTCAATCCATTTATAATCCTAAATTTATCACTGGTTTCTTATATTTAACTTATGGCATTAAGATAGTATATTATTAAAAATAAGAGAAGATTTATTGGCATCCATCCTTAAAATTTTCTTACATGTTCTCTAGTTGATCCTAAACCAAGTGACCTTATTCACATTGATTTAAGTAACTAGAACTTCCTAATTACAAAAATTTAAATTTGATTATTAAGCATCACAAAGATTATACAAATACACAAACACACACACACACACACACAACAAACACGCAAACACACACACACATATTTTGTAATGTTAAGCGTTTATATAATAACCAAATAAAAGACAAATTCACTTATCAGTTAATGTTGCACATGTGTGGTTATGCTATGCTTGCAGCATTATAAGAAATAAGGGGTGAGGTTTCTATGTTATTAAACTTACTCCCTCGAGCACATGTGCTCTATATTTATTACACTCTAAACATACTTGAAGATTTATTGTACTTAATTATATTTGATCATGTGCGTACACATAATTTAAATTTTTCTAGACATTATATGTTTAGCTCTCTAATAAACCTTTTAAAATATAATTTTTAAAACCCTAATTTAATAAGTGCCTTACGATTTAGCATTTAAAAGATTAATCAATTGTCATTAGGTCTCATCTTCCAACTTTAATATTTTTCTTAACACATAACTATAAGGAAAATTTAAGTCCCATCTTTAGTTAAATTTTCTTTTTCCTAGTTAATCCCTTTAATCTTCCGCTTAAGGTTGCTGTTGAGTAGTCCAATTTTTATCAAACAATCCCTTTCTTTGGATTACAATACACTCATTTCGATGTCACCATACTTAATCATCCAATCATCTCATTTCTTCCCTCTTCACGTCATTTTAAGCTTTGCTTGAATACTATTTGTGTCTATCTTCTTTGATTTATATTATTGCTTTTTTTGAATTTTAAGCATATGAGATTATTCTTAATTGGTAGAAACCTTAGATATAATGATATGAGATTTAAGCCAAATCATAAGAGAAAAGCAAATATTATTTTTTAAAGCAACTAAGCAGTTACAATTAATACACTTGAAAGAGAAAATATATAATGACACAACAACTAAAAATCAAAAATAGCAACAAACGCAACATAACTAATCAAACTAGGGTGGGATATCGGAATGGTAGTGGTGATCGACAATGATTTGGCTTTCCGACAAGTTAGTAAGGAGTAAGTGAAGACTGGAAGGCTCGACAGCAACAAATTGAGTGGATGGCGACAGTGAAGGGGAGGATTTGCGGCAAGGGCAGCAAGCTGGAAGTAGAGGAATGGCTGGTAAAGTGGCTGGAACAACAAAAAACAATAGGAAAAGGTTGTTTCCAGGTGGGTGCGGTGAGGGGGGAAGTCATTGAAAGTAACAGGTGGAGAACCACAGGACAAAAAGATAGCTATTCGAGCTAGCGACAATGAGAACAAGTGGCTTGATTGGATAAACTACAGGGAAAATAGCATGTTGCAGTTGTTTGGGTGTGGCTGTAGCAATGGAGGGCAGTCAAGAGCTGTGTGAGGATGGTGTGGAATGCTATAGAGAAGATAAAAACCACATTGGGAAAAAGATACAACCAAAGCACCACTCAAACCCTCAGATACAACCCTCTAAGGGAGAATCGAACGTTGGGGGATGTCATGTTGGAGAGAAATTTAATTACTATATTTTATCTTTGAATGCAGTGTAATGTTGTATTATTTTTTACAAAATCAAATGAGACTTTTGAAGCCCATAATAATTTGTGTCTAAAAGAAGAGAATTTATTCATGATAAAGACCCATAAGTTAATAAAAGGTGGTTTTATGGATAAAAAGAAATACACAAATTGGATTATGAACAACATTCCCATGAAAAAGAAAAATTTTCAAATTCAATAATTAGCCAATAATGATACTGTTGTGCTAGAAAGAAAATTTTTTTCTGATTTTTTTTTACTTTTTTCCATAAGTTTTAGAAGTAGAATAGATTAATTTTATTCCCAAAAATTCAAAATTTAGCAATAAGATCTAAAAAAAATATCCCTCGCTCGTCAAAATCACTTGAAGTGGTTTCAAGGAAGTCATGATTTTTCTCATTAGACTCTAATTTTTGCTTAAAAAATGTAAAATATTATATAACCTAAGCCATAAATATGATCAATGATTGAGGATCATGATTTTTGTGGTAGGTCTCTACTTTTCCTCTAAATTTAGGGTTGATTGCACTTACAACGATGAAAAATATATAATTAAAGTTTTCTATGGTTTATACAAAAAAAAAAGTAAAATATTACTTTAAACAATTTGTTGGATTAATGCGAACTAAATTTACTTTTTATAGATTGCTAGAATTCTATAGACAAAAAACAACCATCCATAAATTGTGGATTTTTCTATATACAAAATAGTTATTTACATATTGTTGGATTAAAATAAATGAAAATATTGAGCACTTCATTAAAGGATTGCAATGAGTATAATTTGTATAAATGCACTTATAAATCTTTGGAACAATGAAAGGAAAATTTTATTTAATTGTGGAATATATTGTTTGAAGAAAAAGAGAGCCCTAATTTATCCAAAGCAAGTCCATATATTAACTAAAATAATGGGCAATCAGCAATGAATGAGTGAAAAAGAAGGTTAATGTTGGTTGATGGTTGATGGTGGATGGTGGCATTACTTCACAATGAATGATAGTGTCGATCAACTGCTAACATTAAAGTTGGTTAGTTGAAGGTGAACATCAGCGTTAGTTGAAAAAGCTTTGAAATTCTGTAAATCTTTTATTTCTTTTCTTTATAATTCTTCATGAATACACAATAATATAGGGTATGTATATGTTCTTAAGAGGTTTTTAAGTCATTTATACAATAATAATGGACACTTAAATTGGATAATCTGAAGAGATTACACTTGATCATTTTATCTTTTAGATCTTTATGTTCAAATTTTCATACATTGTATGATTATGAAATGATCGGTTCCTCTTGTTGAGAGTTCATTTTGACTTTATAATTTACATTAAGAGTTTCTAAATATAAAATTCTAATAATAATGAAATTAACACACACATTTTTAAACTCAAAAACATAAATGCTAGTTAACCTAAAAATTATTAGATGAATTTCTGAAGAAATACAAGCATTGGTGATATTTTAGGTTTTCTTTTGAGTTTTATGATTTTACAATATTCATTCACATTTGCAAAAGACTGGGGACTCCAGAGCTAATGATAATAAAAATAATGAAATTCTAATAATAATGAAATTAGTACATACATTTCTAAACTCAAAAACATAAATGCTAGTTGACCTAACAATTATTAGATGAATTTTTTGAAGAAATACAAGCATTGGTGATATATCAGGTTTTCTTTTGAGTTGTATGATTTTATCATGTTTATTCACATTTGCAAAAACAGGGGGCACCAGAGCTAACTCTTTCTTATCCATTTTTTTTCAAAAACATGTAATGAAATTAATTTCTAAGATAACTCCTAATAATTTGAGCAACTATAAGTTTTCATGTTGCCTTCAAATTAATAATCAAAATTAAATTTGACCTGAAGATGGATTGATCACTAGCTAATGCACTTGATAGCAAGAAAAGCAAGGAGTACAATTGCATACAGTCATTATTAAAAATGTTGAAAGAAAAGCATTATCTAACTTTCTCAACAATGATTAAGTTTCAAGACATAATCATATTTTGGAATAACAAGATTGCACCCATGATTGTCCAAGCCTTTTTGTTTTCCCGATTTTCCAATCCCAATTACTACTTCCAATCTCGATTATTGGTGACTGATCATATCCTTGATGGGTAAATGTCACATTTCAGAACAT
>JXCR01058015.1:64622-80068 GCA_002079205.1 Phalaenopsis hybrid cultivar | reverse complement strand
ACATATATATATATATATGTATATATATATATATATATATATATGTATATAAATTTCCAAATAAAGGCATAAACAGTCCCATAAAATCTGATCCCCACACATAAAAAATTTCAACTTCTAATGTGTAATTTAGAGGCATTTAATTTCTCCTAGAAATATTTTGTACTAGTTGACATCAATAACATGTTTTAATATATTCATTAACATCTCTAAAAAGATTAGGTCAATAAAGTCCATCTTGCAAAATCTTATATGCAATTCTATTTATTCTAAAATGTCCTCCAAATTCAGAATCATGACATCGTTCAATTATCTATTGAGTTTCCTCATAAGGCACACATCTTCTAATAATTAGATCTTTACATAATTTATATAAATATGGTTCATCCCAAAAATAGAATTTTGAATCATAAATGAATTTCTTTAGTTGTGGATTTTGAATATCATATGGTAAGATATCACTTACAATAAAATTTACTATATCAGCATACCATAGTACATTCATTTCATCAATACTATATAATTGTTCATCAGTGAAATTTTCTAAAATTTCATTTAAAAAATGAGTTAATATTTTTCTTTCTAACCTAGACAAAAGATCAACTATTTGATTATCGTTTCCCTTCTTATCAACTACAAAAAAATCAAACTCTTGCAATAGAAGTATCTATCTAATTAATCTTGGTTTAACATCCTTCTTTTACAACAAGTATTTAATAGCAAAATGATCTGTATGCATTATACATTTAGTTCCAATTAAGTAAGGTCTAAATTTATTAAAGGCAGTGTAATAACTAATAACTCTCTTTCAGTAGTAGTATAATTAATTTGAGCATCATTTAGAGTTTTACTAGCATAATATATCACTTTAAAAACTTTTTTGTGCCTTTGTCCTAACATAGCCCTAACAACATAATCACGAGCATCACAAATTGTTTCAAATTGTTTTTCCCAATCAGGTAGACTTATTATAGGTGTAGTGATTAATTTTTCTTTCAATATTTCAAATAATTTTATGCATTCATTGTTAAAATCAAATTTCATATCTTTTTATAAAAGTTGGCATAATGGCTTAGTTGTTTTTAACAAAATTTTATATGTAACGTCTGTAGAAAACAACATGTCCTAGATAACTTCTTACCCTTTAACATTATTAGGAGGTGGTAAATTTTCAGTAACATAAATTTTTGCAAGATCTACTTCCATGCCATTGCAGAAATTTTTAGCCCAGTACAATACCTCATGCAACAATAAATTAACATTTTTTCCAATTTAGTACTAGGTTGAATCTTTCACACACTTCCAGGACTTTTTCTAAATTATTTAGACATAATTCAAATGAAGTTCTAAATACAGAAGAATCATCCATAAACACTTCCATTCGAAGTTCAATAAAATTGCTAAAAACTGATATCATACATCTTTAAAATGTTGTAGGTACATTGCATAGTCCAAAAGGAATTCTACAAAAAACAAATGTTCCATATGAACTTGTAAATGTTGTTTTTCTTGATCCTCTAGAGCAATTAGAATTTGGTGATAACTAGTATAACCATCTAAAAAGCAATAAAATTTGTTTCCAGCCAATCTATCCAACATTTGGTCTATAAAGGGTAAAGGAAAATGATCTTTTCTGGTGGCCACATTTACATTTCTATAGTCAATATAAATTCTTCAACCAGTAACTTACCTTTTGGAATTAATTCATTTTTTTTATTTTCTTCAACAGTCACTCCTCCTTTCTTCAGAACACGGTGAATAGGACTTACCCAAGCACTGTTTGAAATAGGATATATAATTCAAGCATCTAGCCATTTTAAAATTTCTTTTTTAACAACTTCTTTCATTTTTGGGTTTAATCTCCTCTAAAGATCAGCTTTAGGTTTGTATTATTCATCTAATAAAATTAAGTGCATACAAATTGAAGGACTAATTCCTTTAATATCTGCTAAATTCCATCCGAAAGCCTTATTATATCTTTTTAACATCTATAATAATTTTTGTTCTTAAATTTCAGTTAACTCAAAAGATACAATAACAAGCAATTTAGATGACTATCCTAAAAATACATATTTTAAATTGGTAGGTAATATCTTCAATTCAAGTTCAGGTGGTTTAATACTTCAAGGAATAAGATTGTTATTATCGTTTTCCAACAAATCTAACGTTTCAAAATTATCCTGAATATAATCTAAATCCTCTTCCTTTATCTCATCCTTTTTCTCAAAAAAAAATTACTTCCTTTAATTTGTCTTGAAACTCATTCTTAAATTGCTCAATACTTAGATAATCAGTTACTTCCATCCTGAAACATTCATTATTTTTTTCTATTGCAGGATATTTCATAGTTTTTGCTATATTAAATGTTACTTCTTGATCATTAACTCTCATTATTAATTCTCCTTTTTGCTCTATCACTACTCTTCCTGTTGTAAGAAATGGGCTCCCTAAAATAATAAGAATCTCTTTATCTTTCTCCATATCTAATACTATAAAGTCTACAGGAAAAATAAATTTCTCCACTTTTACTAATACATCTTCTATAACTCCTTTTGAATAAGTTATTGGTTGATCGACTAACTCAAGAGTTACAGTAGTAGGGGAAATCTCTCTTATATATAAACATTTAAGGATTGATAGAGGCATAAGATTGATACTCGTTCCTAAATCACATAAAGCTTTTCAAAAAAAATTCTCACCAATAGCACAAGGTATAGTAAAACTACGAGGATCTTTTAATTTTTCAGGAAGCTTTTTTTTAATAATAACACTAGACTCTTCACTGAGTGCAATGGTTTCATGATCTGTAAACTTCTATTTCCTGTTTAGTATATCCTTCAAAAATTTCACATAACTTGGCATTTGCTCCAATGCTTCAACAAAAGGAATATTTATCGTTAACTTCTTAAGGATTTCAAAATTTTTTTATAAATTGTTTATCTTTATTCTTCTGTTCAAGTCTTTGAGGAAATAGAGGTATTGGTTTTCTCTAAAGGATCTTGTGTTTGTTCATTTTCATTTTGGTCACTTTACATTTGTACCTTCTCTTCATAAACTTTAGTTTCTCCTTAGATCCTTGTTTCAACTTCTTTTCCACTTTGTAATTGAATAACTTTAATTTGCCCCTTATTTTCATATTTTTGATTAACTTCCGCAGTACTCAAAAGAATTCTTGAATATCTGTTACTAAATGAAGTAACAATATGTCCTAATTGATTTTCAATATTTCTAATAGCAGCTCCTTATTTCTGTATTTGATTTCCCATGTTTAACATTACTTCTTCCATTGTCAACTTCTTCTCCTTAACCTGTGGGTTAGGGTTAGAGTTAAATCCATGAGGATAATAAGGTTGATAATTAGGATTTCCTTGGTTGTTCAAATTTCTAGAGAGATTCACTGAATTTTTTTAATTATTCCAACTAAAATTAGGCTGATTTTTTCATACAGGGTTATAATAATTAGAATAGGGATTGTTGTTTTGATTATTTATAGTATTTAAAGTTTTATAAGATGATTGAGTATCAATTATCTACCCTAATGAATTTTCCTCTAATATTGGGGGTATTTGAGAATAATTCACTCCAATTTGATCAATCTTTTTTGAAATAATAGCAATTTGAGATGCCAAAATAGATATTGCATCAGAATCTTGAATACTAGCTACTCTCTTAGGATTTACCCTTTCAGAGGGCCATTGAAAATTGTGAGGAGTCATTTCTTCAATTAAATAGTATCCTTAATCTAAAGGTTTTAACATTAGTGATCCACCTGCAGTAGCATCTATAATAGATCTAAGTGAACCCACTAATCCATTGTAAAATTTTTGAATTTTTAACCAATCTGCTAAAGCATGGTGTGACATTTTCTAAGAAGATCTTTAAATCTTTCCCATGCTTCATATATTGGTTCCCCTTCAAACTGATAAAAAGATGTAATATCATTTCTAAGCTTACCAATTTTTTAGGGTGGAAAATATTTAGCCAAGATATTTTGTGATAGTTCTGCCCAAGTTCTGATAGATCCAAGTGCTAATGAATTTAACCAAGCTTTGGCTTTATGCCTTAATGAAAAAGGAAAAAGTATAAGTCTAGTAACATCATTAGACAATCTGTCATATTTAAAAGTAGTACAAATTTCAAGAAAACTAGTAAAATGTAAGTTAGGATCTTTAGTAGATGTTCCTCCAAATTGATTATTTTGTATAATTTGGATAATAGCAGGTTTAAGCTCAAATGAATTAGTAGCAACATCAGGATTTTAAATAGTCAAGTGAAGTTCATGTGTAGTCGGATTAGCATAATCTTTTAAAGGTCTTTACGATTTTCATTTATTTGATTATCTAAGTTATTTGTCCTTTCGTTTAAATTTTTAATTTCTTATTTTTTTCAAAATTTTCTAATATTACATTCTAGTTCTGAATTGTAAGGTACTAAATCTTCAAATCTAATATTTAACATAAACAAATGTAATAAACAAAGGAAAATTTCTTAAAAATAATTCTTAAATGAAAATAATTTTCTTTTTGGATTTTTTATTTTTAAAATTAATTTTTTTATTTTTTATTTTACTTATATTATCTCTAGATTTTCTAATTTATCAAATCTATTTAATTTAGTGTTACCTTCCCCGACAACGACGCCAAAACTTGATCCCGATGTGAAATTTAGTTGTGTAAAATTTATATAAGTTTGACTCCGCTATGTGAAAAGCTTGATGCAATATTTATGATTAAGAAATTGAAGCAATTGATGTTGGGATTCAACGCAAGTATACATATCGTTATCAAGTAATAAAGAGCATTCTATTTAAGCCCCGAATATCGATCCCACGAGGAAGGTTTAAATTTAAAATGATAAATTAACTAGGAAATTCATATAAATCAAATGAAATTATTGTCACTAATTTTGAATGTGTAAGATATTATGAGAACTAAATTATTTAACTACTAGAAAAATTAAAATGCAAAGTTTAAATAGTAACTACTAAACTACTAAACTATGTTTATGTAATGAAGATTTCTTATGTGAAAAATAATCTTTCCCACTACAATGAGATTTTGGATAAAATGAGATGAGATAAATGGTTTTAATATGTATTGTGCCAAATAGGAGCAATTTTAATTCTCTACCTTGATACAGTGTTACAGAAAATCATTGGCTAATCCAAGGTTTAGTCCCCAAATCCGTGGCTAGGCTAGGAGGATACTGACTCCCACTCTAGAGCTCCCACTTACATTCACCTGAAGGCTAACTCTCTCTTTTGTTTTTAAAAACTAAGATTGAATTGGGGATTTTAGTATGTTACCCTAAAATATTCAATTCTACACCCAACAATGTATATTTCCCTTTTTATTTGCACTTAATTCCATGAACAAAATACTCCTTCATGAAATCAAATGTCCTTACTCTATTGTAGAACTCATACTCCATTTCCCGGATCATATGTTTCACAACACATTTTCACAATTCAATTGGTCAGATCAAAAAGTAAATTAAGTTCTGAATTGAAAAATCATCACAATTTATTTTATATTTTAATATTGGCACATCCATATTATCTCTTCATTTCACCATATCTCAGAGTAGGGAGAAAGATAAATGAAACTACTTAGACTTCATGAGAAAGATATAACAAAATACAAATTTCATATGTAAATGAAAGTTCATACAACACTAATAAACAAACAACACTTATCTGAAACTTTTTCTCAAAGCAAATCTCTTGTAGCCTCTAAGTTCATACAACACTAATAAACAAACAACACTTATCTGAAACTCTTTCTCAAAGCAAATCCGTTGTATCCTCTCCTAGGAAATGTAGGAAGAAGAATTATCTCACTTTTCTCCTACTCCAACACTCTCAGAGAAGAATTCACACTTAACCTCACCAAAAAAAACTCTAAACTCTTAATAAATAACTAATAGACTCCTGAATGGTGGTGAAATGAAGATGGAAAAAGTGTATGGAGGCGAGGTGTGGCGATTACGAATAAAGAGGAATGAGGAGGAGCCCCTTTTCTGATTAATTTCAGCCTAAAATAGAGCCTACAGTTGGTTCTCCAATAGGTGCATCCAAAAACTCTTCAAAAAGCATCCAAATTCATCAAATCTTTTAGAAATAGGGTCTGAACTGACATTACCTTTGTCGGCGCCAGTGTTCCAATATTAATTTGCTGCTCTTGTAAAATGGCGCGGTCGGCGCTGCTTCTAGCGTTGTCGCCGCTGAGTAAAATCCACCATCTGTTCTGTAAGTCAGCGCAATCAGCGCTGAGTATTTCTCTAAAAATGTCATTTTGACTCCAAATTCCATCCTTTTTGCTTCCTTTTTTCGTCAAGTCTTAAAAATCAACAACCTACAAGAAAACATAAAAATACCTTTAATTAAAGTTATCACAAAAAATGAGTATAAAATATGGGTCTAAAAATGCATATATTTTTGGTGTATCAAAAGTTACCTCGACTAATAGAGATGATCAACAAAAGAAGGACTCTGCCTAATGTGTCATACCAAAAAAGGAATTTAAACAAATGGTTGAATAAGTTCGGGAGGCCTTAGCCTAATTTAAGGGCAGTGCATTGATTTTGAAGGGTAAACCCTACCCGGAGGAGTTTGATTTTGTACCCTACCCTAAAGGTTTTGTGTCACCAAAATTTAAGATATTAGATGGGACTGGAAATCCCAGATAGCATATAACGCATTTTTGAGCCAGTTGTGGCAATATCGTAGGTAATGAAGCATAGCTTTTCCATCAGTTTGTCAGCAACTTATCAAGGATAACATTTGATTGGTATGCCAAGTTGGCCAATGGATTAGTGAGGACATTCTTCGAGTTAAAACAGTTGTTTGTGAAGAGATTTGTTGGAGCACAACATCATGTTTCTATTGGGGATCTCATGATAGAAAAGCAAAATTCCAATGAAACTTTAGTGGACTATATTTTGAGGTGGAGAAACATTAGCATGAAATTTGAACCTCGGCTATAGGAACATCATGTGTTAAAATTCTTACTCAAGAGCATCCATGGGCCAGTAGCTTTCATGCTCAAGGGACTCACCATTAAATCCTTAGAGAAGCTACTAAGCAAGGCTAGTAATCTGAAAGAAGAAGTCAAGCATATGGATTATCATGAGAAGGCCGAGAAGTCAAGGACAACCAGGATATTCGAAAAGAAGTCTAGGACAGTGGCAACGGTTGATAAGGGAAGCAACCAATAAAGATATGTGCAAAAAAATTTTTGTCAAGATTCCCAACAGTCATCGCAGCATAGCTAGTAGCAACGGACACAACAATATGGTCAGTCTAGCCAGCAACTACATCAGGGAGGATCATACCGAATAGATAATAAGAAGGGTCCGTCCTTAGCAAAATGCCAGAAAGTCGTGTATTAGTTCAAAGATGAAGTTTGATGAAGAAGCCTTAGTTTAGATTACCAGATCCAAAGAAACCCAAAGAGGTCAACAAAAATGATCAACCTAATTATTGCCCATATCACAGGATGATTGGACACACTATATAGGATTGTTTCGTCTTTAAGGATTGGCTCGAGAAGAACCATAAAAAAGGGAAAATAACAATCCCAAAAGAATATTTAAAAGAACCTGGAAAAGGTTCAGTAAATATGATTTCAGTTGAGCCAATCACTTCAATAGAACTGTACTCAACAAAAGATGAACGGGCTACAATTTGGAGCAAGTTGTCCAAGAAGATATTGGATCAGATTCAGACCGCTTCAATTCACGAAACCATTCAGAGTCTACAACCTGTTCAACCAGAGATAGATGTTTCACCAGAGAAATTACTGCAACCTAAGAAGAAAGAAAAGGACGACGTTGTAAAGATCGATAGCACAAAGGGGAAGGATAGGGGTTGCCTCCGCTAGATTAGTTGTCTTAGATTCGGGGAAGAAAATTCTAAAATTACTGACCATGTATGATTACCTTTTTTCCCTTCCAAAGTCTTATGAATATAATGATTATGATTTTCGCTAAGTTTTAACTGCTTCTGCTGATAACGTGACTGATTTTGGTCACTCTAGCTTCAATCTCGATTCCCAAACTGATCCTTAAATCATACTTAAATCCAATGAACCCGTTAACCAGGACAAAAAAGACATCAATGACACCGGTTATGACAACACCAATAGTGAGGAACCAATCGTTGAGTGCCATGGTGCACCACTCGCTATCAACTTAGACCTCTATGAAGAAGAAGAAGAAACACCAAAATATTTGCCTACGACACCTCAAGAAGAAAAAATTACATAGATAAATCTAAGGAGCGGGAATGTATTTCCCTCTAAATCAGCTCCAGTGGATAAAGGAAAGCAAATAGTAATTTTATTAGAAGAGCTATCTCTACCTCCATCTACAGAAAAACCACATAACCAAGAGAAAGTTGGAGGATCGTACAAAGTGGATTATAACATGCTAGCTCATTCTAGGAAGTTGTCGGTCAAATTAAGCATCTATGATGCTCTAATTCTGTCAAGTGAAATGAGAGAGTCTCGGGTTACAACTTTGCTCGATCTGGATATTTGCTTAGCTCAGTTGGCCAACTCATCCTTGGATGAAGTTTGCTCATTAAAAGAATAGTCTAGATAACTTTCACAGATGAAGACTTATTGCTTGATACTGCCGACCACAACTGACCGCTCTATATCTCCGTTAACATGGGCAAATTTGTCTTGTCCAGAGTTTTGGTAGTTCCGAGAGCATCTCTTAACTTGATGAGTCTGTGAACATTAGCTTATTTGGACATTGAAGCTCAGGAGCTTACGACCAATAAGATGATGTTAAGAGGATTCAACCAAAAGGGGGATAAAGCCCTTGGATCTATTACATTTCTTATGAAAGTCCGAGAATTAGTAACAACCGCTAAATTCAATATCATTGACGTCGAAACCTCTTTTAATGCTCTACTTGGTTGACCATGGATTCACGAGCATGACGTGGTTCCATCTTCCCTACATCAATGCATTAAGTGTTACAAAGAAGGACAAGATCATTACATCAAAGGAGATTTACATTCGTTTTCAACTCATGAAGTTGCCATTCATGAAGATGTCGCCTACTACGCACCTCCAAAGAAAACTGTCTTCTCTTATGAAGTTGTGGTAAATGAAGTGGAAAATTCAGAAGAATCAGAAAGAAAAGGTTGTTCAACTCCACTTTGACAATCTATTATCATCTCTTCACAACAAGGTAATATAGGTTCTTTTAGCCCATATACCAGAGATCGAGGCTAGGGACGTAGATGAGGAAGAGCCAACTTGATTGTTGAACGGACTAGGCCGGCCATCAACATTGATGAAGAAGAGAGTTCTGAGGAAGCAATGATGACGATAAAATAGAAGAAGCCACTATATGAGATATTCTTGGAAGAGGTAGAGAAAATTGAATATGAGATGATGTATGATTAGATAAACCACTATGTGAATGCCATGACCCTTGTTCTGATTCACCCACAAAAAGTTGAGAGTTTAGAGGTCAAGAAAGTCCGTAGAACTAGTTCAAATCTGATCAAATTTTATCGTGCTTCTACTTCCAGCAGTTTTGAAAATCATGTAAATTTGGATGAGGATCCTAATGATTTAATGGAATTACTTTTTGGTTACTTTTCACCTTGTGTACAAAAGTTAATTCAACAAGGACATTTACCAAAATAGATACTGAAAGATAAACTACAACTTTTTTAAAGAATATGGAATTTTAAAAGTCTAATTCCTAATTTGAAAGAAGGTCTCAGATTTGGTACAGTCGGATCGGTGGATGATTTGGAAATTTGCATGGTTGTTACTAGTGAATCAGAAGAGGATTGCCTCGATGTGGAGGATGACTCTACTGATCAACTAATAAAAGATGCTACGCTAGAATTTGAAGAAGAAATTAAATCAACGACAGATGAATTGAAGGAAATCAACCTCACAACGGAAGAGCAACCCCTACCTACATTTATAAGTTCTCTACTCAACGATGAAGAATATTTAGAGTCAATCAAACTATTAATAGAATTCAAAGATTGCTTTGCACGGAGTTTTGATGTAATGCCATGACTGTGAGCAGAAGTTGAAGTTCATAAAATTGAGGTAGACAAAAATATGACCCCAATAAAATAAGCACCAAGAAGAATGCGCCTCGAAATAGAGCAGCAAGTCTTTGCCGAGGAGAAGAAGTTAATAGATGTTAATTTTGTGCAGGAGGAGCAATAACCCACATGGTTAGCCAACAATGTGCTAGTTAAAAAGAAAAAATGGACAATATGTGTTTGTGTCAACTTTAGGGATTTAAGAAAAGCATGTTCAAAAGACGACTTTCTGTTACAGATATCAGAGTTGATGTTGGACATTTCTTTGACATGCAAGATTTTCTCCTATCTAGATGGATTGTCGGGATACAATCAAATCAAGATGGCTCCAAAGGATGCATCACTTACATCTTTCAAGACACCGATCAGGATCTTTTGCTATACAATGATGTCATTTGGGTTAAAGAATGTCAGAGCAACATATCAGCAAGCAATGGAAAAGATTTTTGATGATATCATTCACAACCTAGTGGAATGCTACGTGAATTATTTGGTCATCTATAGTAAACAGAAAATAGAGCATTTGTATGATTTGAGGATTATGTTCAAATGATTATGACAATATGATCTCAAGATGAATCCCTTAAAGTGCGCCTTCGGTGTTACTTTTGAGAAATTTCTAAGATTCGTTGTTTGTCTTTGGGGAATCAAGATAGACCCGGATAAGACTAAAGCTATCTTGGAAATGCCTTATCTCAAAACCTTGAGACAACTACGCTCCTTCCAAGGGAAGTTAGCATATCTGAGATGCTTTATTTTTAATCTCTCAGGTTGGTGTCTACCCATCTCGGCATTAATTAAAAAGGATGCCAATTTTTTTTGGGAAGAGAAATGCCAACAAGCCTTCAAGTACTTTAAGAAATACTTAATGACACATTCTATTTTGGCAGCCCCTATCCTGAGAAAATCGTTGATACTTTATACTACAGCCTTAGATGGCTCTCTGGAAGCCTTGTTAGCTCAGATCAATGATAAGGGTAAGGAAAACACACTGTACTACTTAAATTGACGTATAATACCAATGGAGACAAAGTATTCACCTATCTAGAAGCATTGTCTAGCTTTGATTTTCATGACTCAAAAGCTTATACATTACATGCTTTCTCATAGGATTACCCTCATTTCAAAAGTTAATCTGTTGCAATAATAATTGACTTGACCAACAGTCTTCGGACGTTTAGCGAGATGGTCAAAGATTTTATTGCAATTTGATATAACTTTTGCTCCCCTTTGCACTATCAAGGGATAGATTTTAGCAGATTTTCTCACTGCACACCCACTTCTAGTTGGGTTCCCTCTTAATGATGAACTACCAAATGAACATGTATTACAAATGGATTTCTCCAGTACGCAAATGCTGGGAGATGTACTTCGATGGAGCTTCGTCAGCAAGGAAGAATAAAGGATCAGGAATAGTTATACCGGGCAAAGCAGGAATTTGTCTGATCTTCAACACGCCGGATAAGGGCATGCTGAGATTCTCCTATCACCTGACAAAGACGTGTATCAACAACTAAGCCGAATATGAAGTGCTAATTATTGGGTTGGAGATGAAAATCTTGATGAATATAACAAATATTGCCGTCTATGGCGATTCTAAGCTCATCATCCAACAGGTCGCCGAACAATATAAGATTTTGAAGCTAAGGTTAGCACAATATCATTAGTATGCAATGAGGCTACTAGAGCAGATTCCTAGGGAAACTCTCTACCAGATTCCTTGGGGAGATAATGCCCATGGTGATGCTTTAGCAAAACTTGCAAAAGAATTGGCGTGTTCCTCGGAGGATTCCATTGACATTATAGTACATGGGAGATAGTTTTTGCCTAAAATTGACCTTTAAAATCTACGCAAGCTCAAAAAAGAAGAAGGAATGATAGTTAGAGTTGATGGTTTTAACAAAGATTAGCGTAGGCCATTAAGAGAATATTTGTAAACTGGAAAGTTGCAAAATACAACTCAACATCGTATCACATCACAAGAAGGGCTATGTCATACGCTCTAGTAGGTGATGTCCTCTATAGAAGATCATTCGACCATATGTGGCTGTAGTGCCTAAGAAGAGCCGAAGCACAAAATATTGTCAAAGAAGTACGTGCCGGATTCTGTGGTGCTCACTAGTCAGGGCCAAAGATGAAGCTTATGTGGTGCTCACCAGTCAGGGCATATGTTTGGACTGCAGTTTTTTGGCCTGCTTGAAGCTTATTTGGGGATGCGGTTTTTGGCCTGGTAGTGGCTTGATTTTTGCTTCTTGTTGCTCTCCTATTCAAAATATATGTTGAACGAAAAGTTTGGTTTTTAAGCACTTTTAAAGCTTGTTTTTGGTGGCTCAATTTTGCTCCCCTTTGCTGCCTTTTTATGTTTGAAGAGTGTATGCAGCTGGAATTTAGGTTTGAAGGATTTTTGGAATTTGCTTTAAGGGCTTGGTTCTCCCTCTTGTGGCTACCTCCTTGTTTGAAACATTTGTTGGAGGAAAATTTGGCTCTTATAAAGCTTTCTGGAGTTTGTTTTTGGTGGTCTGGCTTTGCTGCTTAACTATTGCCCTTTATTTGAAACATATGTTGCATAAAGTTTTTTTTAGTCTTTGGAACTCATTTTGGGCTCTGTTTTGCCCCTTATAGCTGCTACCCTTATTAGAATATATGTTGGGATCATTTTTTTTGGCTTGGAACATTTGGCTCGGGCTTGACTTCCACCTTGTTGTCCCTGGCTGTGAGCCTCCCCGTTGTTGGTTTCTTTTGTGTTAGCTAGTGGCTTTGCCTGTGTTTCTACCCCGGCTGTGAGCACTTATATAGAATTCTTGAATGGTGTCGGGTTTATATAACATTAGAAACTTTGGGCTTGAGTTGAAATTGAATGTTTTGATGATCATGAAATGAAGTATTTCAATCCTTGATTATTTGAAAGAGTTTAAATGCCCCTTTTGAGGAATAATTTCGCAGGAGTTTGGAAATATTTTGGGGCACAATTCTATGGGTTGAATTGATTGCAATAAAAGAAAAGGAGAGAGAAGAAAAAGAGGAAGGATCTTTTGATATTTGACAAAATTTGGGATCGATTTGGAAGTTTTTTTTTTTTTGCCTTTTGGAGATGTTTCATGGCTAGCCTGGGAGTGGGATCCACTTGTTTTACTCATTCCAGAAGCCCCGTCAATTGTACGTTTTAGGCTAACCCTCTTGCTACTTTAGCTTTTCTTTTCTAAATTTGTATTGGAGGTAGGTGGGTCAGTCTTATTTCTTTTTCGTTTCTTGCTTTTTGGTTCGCTTTCCTTGTTTCTTGGTTTAGGCCTTTGGTGCTTATGTCTGATACATAAGTGCGCATAAATAGACTTTTTCTATATGTGAAACCATCAAACAAGGTCACAAATAGGTCGGTTTTGTTTTGGGGCTTAAGGCGATGATGACAAAGGCACGCCGTTGGAAGAGCGGAATGATATTCCATCCTACGACATCAAGACCCAATCCAAGGACCCGGTGAACCATAGGATGATACTATCATTCACCGACACAAGACTAGAGGGGACCCGTACCTTCTTAGGTTGTTAGCGCTCCTACACCCGACGACGTGATCGACTCGTAGACAATAATAATGTTTAAAATTGATAAGAACAAACACGATAAGAATAGATACAATATTTATAAACTATAAAATTGATACAACCTCCTTTTATATGCCTGAAATCCATTTGCATGCAAAAATGTAAAATTTAAATGTATTGTAACTTGGTTGTTCACTTGTTGATTACTAGTACAGGGCTAAGGAAGACCATCCTAAGTTAGGTTTAGTAGGACATCCTTCCAGTTGAGTGGCAGGCTTTATACATTCGGGGTGACTGATGGTAGCCTTCGACGTCCCTCGAGCATAAATATATAGTATTAAAGCCTAACACCGACTCGAGTGCATGTGGTTTTCACTTTTCAGAATTTTCGTGTGATTTTATTGGAGCTTTTAGTAAAGCACTCATAGACTTTTCCCGGGATCTTCTCATCTTTTTGATGACTTTCTTTGAGTTGTCATTTGCTGTTTTTTTTTCTCGAACATCCCGTCGTGAGTTATTTGCTGCTTTTCTCGAGTTTTCCATCGTGGGTCTTTTGTCGATTTTTCTTGAGTTTTCTAGGTGATGTTTCTTTTGTTTCCCACTTTTACTTATACAATGGATGCTAGCTGGTTTCTTAAATTCTGCCACTTTACTTATACCTTTAACAACAACCGCACTTAAAGGAGCAGCAGATCTCTTAGGTATACAGGTTTCTTTAACATTTATAGCACTTTACTTTACAACACACTTTACTGTTCTTGTCTACTGTACATTCTACTGTTTTCCCATACTGCATGTTTTACTGTTCCTATACATACTGTGTTGTCACTGCTTTCCTTTACTTATGCCTGCCAGTGTTTCTTTTACACACTATACCTCAGGGTAGAAGGCTAGTAGTTGGTTTCATAGTGGGTACCCAGCAACAGATCGTTGACTCAACTATTACATGTACACTTAAAATTAACGTCGAACTCGAAAGTGCAATGATGAGAAGCTTAGAGCGGGCAGCACGACCATCTTCAACAGCAAAACATATCTACACCAGCTAAACCATTCTGTATAATTAAATAACTAATCCATATGATTTCAAGGTTGTTCGCCTAGTGCAACATAAATCCACAACTTCTCTTTAGGCGTTTGTACAGCTCTGATGTATAATCTAAGCCCTAACTCGTCTTAAGATTCCGATATTGTCATTCATCACGACCAAAATCCTCATATCTTCTAGGTTATTTGTGTGACCGTTTCACATAAATATAAGCCTTAACTAATAAAATTTGCAGAATGAAATACTTAAGTAATTTCTCCTCTAAATTGAAGCCAAACCATAGGATAGCTTGGTAAGTCACTGAGATTCTCTTCAGGATCTATGACACCCCCTAGTTCTTCCTCTTTTGGATTCTATAATAATTTTTTTAAATTTTGAGTCATTCCCCTTTCACACCACTTTGTCCGATCTCGTTGAAAAGTCCTATCCTTTTGACATCTTTGAAGATAATATTCCCTGATTTTTATCGAGAGTTTTCTTAAGTGACTTCGGTCATTTAAGATGTAATTAAATATAGAGGCTTGCCCTTATAAGAAGCTTTCTAAACCCAGCTTCATATAAACTCTATTTAATTATTCGTATTAAATAGGGGAACTTGTCGGCTTATAAATAAAATGGTTTTTGCAGGTGAACCGGATGTCATTCATTTTTTAGTTTATTTGATCGAGTCTCACCCACAAGTTTTGTGTCTATCTTTCGGGATAAATACATAGCTTGAGGTGTAGTGCTTTTTCATTTGAACTATGAAAGATATGAGATCAGTTTGATTACATAT
>JXCR01058015.1:39322-63806 GCA_002079205.1 Phalaenopsis hybrid cultivar | reverse complement strand
AGATATATATGTATGTATATATACATATGTATGCAGAGATATATATGTATGTATATATACATATGTATGCAGAGATATATATGTATGTATATATACATATGTATGCAGAGATATATATGTATGTATATATACATATGTATGCAGAGATATATATGTATGTATATATACATATGTATGCAGAGATATATATGTATGTATATATACATATGTATGCAGAGATATATATGTATGTATATATACATATGTATGCAGAGATATATATGTATGTATATATACATATGTATGCAGAGATATATATGTATGTATATATACATATGTATGCAGAGATATATATGTATGTATATATACATATGTATGCAGAGATATATATGTATGTATATATACATATGTATGCAGAGATATATATGTATGTATATATACATATGTATGCAGAGATATATATGTATGTATATATACATATGTATGCAGAGATATATATGTATGTATATATACATATGTATGCAGAGATATATATGTATGTATATATACATATGTATGCAGAGATATATATGTATGTATATATACATATGTATGCAGAGATATATATGTATGTATATATACATATGTATGCAGAGATATATATGTATGTATATATACATATGTATGCAGAGATATATATGTATGTATATATACATATGTATGCAGAGATATATATGTATGTATATATACATATGTATGCAGAGATATATATGTATGTATATATACATATGTATACATAGATATATATCTATATATATATATATATATGTATATGTATATATATATTAAATGTCATTCCGAAGCGGGTGACGGGATTTCGTTTCTGGCGGCCAATAGCTTCCAACGGGCAACTCCTCCAACTTTTTAGTGCCGAAAACCCATAAGTGATTATGGATAAAAAAAGTGCAAGAGATAATGAATTCAATTGGATGAAGAAAGAATCAGGAGTTTAGGTTTTAAATATTCATATATATATATATATATATATATATAATTGTGTTATATCATAACTAAGCCTCAAAGATGATGAACACAAATATAACACAACATAATTTTAGCCAAAAAAAAAGATTATATTCATAATAAAAAAATTATTAATTACCATAAAATTATTATTGTTTCACACGTCACATGAGTTCATTTTTTAATAAAAATAACAAATAATTTATCTTTTTTCTAATTCAGAATGTACACATTTTTTATATCATTTGATATATTTAAAAAATGTAAATATTTAATTTAAAATGTCAATGAGCTTAATCTATTATAAAAAAAAGTCATGATTGATTTCATTCATCACATTCAATTATTTCTTTAATATGAGATCATATGTTATATAACCTATTTTTTAATATAATTAAAATTTATAGTTTTATAAAATTTTAGTGTTTACTATTTCAAATAATTTCTGGTGTTACAAGACCCATTGTAATTAGGAATAAATTTTTTTGTAATTTTAACTTAACCAACTTTCCTTCATCAACATTTCAGCAATGTTACTCTTATCTGAAATACAACAATGTATTTCAGTCGTTACTCTTATCAAATAGCCGCACTACCAAGATGTTATGGCAAAAGTATTAGTTAATATTACAATAGGCTAATCCTGAAATCTCACTAGTGATATTCACAATATGTTCGTTTTAGGAACATAATGCATAATTGTACTTTCATCCTTGAAGTCCTCAAGGGGCTTGATTCAATATACTTCAAAGGTCTTAACTTCTGATGTATAAAAGATTGTTAGATATAGCTTATAACTAAGAATGCGAAAATATTTAAAATTTTCTTTTATAATTGGACAAACCATTTGAGTAGATCTTAATGAATATGAAATGCACTAGTTAGGCTAATAGGCACTTCCTATTAAAATCTATATACACATTCAAAGGGACCACTCAATTTTTTGGGGTCATAATTATTAGTCCTCATCATTCTAGCTCTCTTATAAAATTTAAGTATATTGAAGGCGTCAAAGAATTCTACAACAAATGTTATAGGGGTGGCAAAAATAAACTTGAGAACTTAGTAACAAAAATTAACATTAATAATAAATATAATCAGATGGTGGTTCCTTCAGAAAGAGTAACATCGATATGATCATAATATGTTAGGAGATTTAGTACAGGTTATGTTAAGATTTTAATCTTTTATTATTTAATTTTTCAATCCTAAGAATATGTTTTAATGGAATTTTTATGAGAAAAACCTTTTAATTGCAAAATTGATATCAGCATAATCCTGATCGAGAAAACAAAAAGTTGTTAACATAACTATTCCAAACAACATCTTAAATTTCATTCTTAGGGTAGAACTTAAATTTTTATGAGAAAAACCTTCTAGTCTATTTGTGTGATCATTTCACACGAATGTAAGCCGTAATTAATAAAATTTATATGATGAAACATTCAAAATTTTCTCCTCAAAATTGAAACCAAATCATATGATAGCTTGAGAAGTCACCAAGGCTCTCCTTAAATTCTGTGACATCCCCTAGTTCTTCGTATTTTGGATTCCAAAAAAAAATATTCCAAATTTGAGTCATTCCCCTTTCACACCTCTTTTTCTGATCTCATTGAAAGTCCTACTCCTTTGACCTCTTTGAAGATAATATCCCCTGATTTTTATCAATTTTTCTTATGTGACTTTGATTATCTAAGATCTAAATAACTATAAGGGCTTGACTATATAAGAAACTTTTAATAACCCAACTTAATATAAACCCAATTTAATTCTACATATTAAATAGTGGAACTTTTTGGTATATAATAAAACGGTTCCGCAGACCAAACACATGTCATATATTTTTTAGTTATTTGATCAAGCCTCACCCTCAAATCTTGTGTTTATCTTTCGGGATAGATACATGGCTTGAGGTGTAGTGATCTTTCATTTGNATATATATATATATATATATATATATATATATATATATATATATATATATATATATATAAACTAAATGCCTTTCCGGAGCGGGGGACGAGATTTCTATTCTGGCGGCCGAAAGTTTCCAACAGGCAACTCCTCAACTATTTAGTGCCGACATCCTCTTCTTACTTTTGGTTCAGAACTTCAATCTTTTGGAACATTATTCCAAGCCCCTTAATCACTTTGAGAATCGTTCAGAACTTCAATCTCCATAATTTAATTTTTTGGAGTCCATAAATATTTGTTCAACTTTGAGAATATTCAAACTCAACACCTCTTCCTTGAACAAATACCTCATCGTCTGATGCTTCCGGTAGATTGTAATAAAACTCTCGTGTCACAGAAATGACAACCACGGTGGTGAAATAATAAAAGCTCTCCCAGTACCGAGTGGTGCAGAGTTTTTGTGGTGTGTGGTAAATAACATTCAATACTATAAAATAAACACGACAATAAAAATAATATATTCTCAGTTTAATCACAATAAAAATACTTCAATATAAATAGTTTTATATTTTAAAATCTTTAAGCTGCCAACCCATAATAATAACGTAAGTATTCATATCGCTCAAGTAATAAAAGACTCTAATTGAGTCCTAAGTATCGATCCCACAGGGACTTGGAAATTCTTATAGTTATAATGTAAAGCACAACATTCAAACTTTAAAAACTTAAATACACAAAATAAATTTAAAGTAAATTTAATCCATGACAAACAAAATGTAGTTAAAATGGCTAAGTTAATTAAACTATTTGCAAAACTTCAAAAGTAAAATTATTAAGATTAAACAAAGTTTTGTAATGAAGAGTTAAAATTTAAGATAGCATAATTCTCCTTTACCATGAGTTTATTGANTATATATATATATATATATATATATATATATATATATAACTGTATTATGTCAAATATGAGCAATCCAATTCTTTACCCTTTGAGAGTGCATAAAGAACATTGATTAATTCAGAGTTTGGTCACTAAATCCATGGTTAGGCTAAGAGGATCTGGCCACCACTCTAGAGCTCTCACTTCTCTTTCCCTTGAGAGCTAACATTCTTACTTTAGTTTTCAAGCATCTAGACCAAATTGAAGATTTTAGTCTGTCACCCTAAAATATCAAATTCAACGCCCATCAAAATTGATTTTTTTATTAATTTGAACTCAATCCCATAGAATACATTCTCACCCATGAAATTGAATGTGACTCTTACCTTGTTGTTAAAAGAATAGACCTTTTCGATCTTATGTTTCTCAATAAATTTTAAAATATTAATTGGTCAAATCAAAAAGTAAATGAAGACATAGTTTGAATCGTCACAAATTTTTGACATTTAAAACTTTACATAGCAAAATTAGGTCTTCATGAAATCATAGCTCATTGTAGGGAGAAGGATAAAAAAGATTACTCAAAATTCATGAGAAGGATACAACAAAACATAGATTTTATATATATATAAAAGTTTACAAAACAAAGATAGGAAATTACATAACTTATCTCACACTCCTTCCTAAGAAAATCCCTTAAAGTTCCCTTTAAGCACTTTCTCTCTTTACAATCACACTTAATTCTCTCTTAAAAATGTAATGAAGAAGAAATCTCTCACCTTCCCTCTCCTTTTACAACTCTAGAAGAAAAACCCAACTCTTCTATACAACTCTCTCTCTTGCCACCCCTTAGACCTTTCTTCCTCATTCTCACACAATACTCAATAGACTCCCCTTTTAATTGGGGCCAGCCTTTTATTCAAAAAAATTAAAAATTCCCTCCATTTCTCTCAAAAGACACACCTCTTCACAACAAGAGACAAGTCCCTTAATCTAAGAGACATATCTCTTCCATTAAGTTCTCTTACAAAGTTTCTGGATGCATTGAATCACTCCCTGGGGTGTTTGAATTGATTGGAGCCCTATATAACCACTTAAAAATAGTCAATAAATGCCTCAATCAGTCTTAATTTGTCTCTTGCACCTCTGGTGCCAATGTATTGAAGTTTTGTGTTGTTCTCTAGAGTATAGTGCCTCTGACACTAATTCTAACACTTTTGGTTCCGATTGTGGCACCTCTGGTGCTGCTTCTCTGTAAAATGGAGCCTATGGCGCCAGTTCTTTATATAATGGAGCCTTTTACACCAGGATGCTGAAAAACTTCATTTTGACACTAAATGTCCTCCTTTTTGCTTTTTTTTGCTCCAAATACCTAAAATCAATATACCAGCAATAAAACATGAAAATACTCTTCTTTAAAGTTCAATATCACCAAATTTAAGGAAAAAATGTATGCATAAAATTTCACATTTTTTTGGTGTTTTAAAATCCTCCAAACTTAAATGTTACTTGTCCTCCAGACTTTTACTACATAAAAATATGACTTACAGTAGATATTAACATATAAACTTCTATAATTTTGTTTAATAAATGTAATATTGTAACAAAAGAAAAACGTTTAATAACTTAGGTTAAACCTGAAAGTATTAGATCACTTAGTTGTTAAGTTTAAAATTTATGAATCTCCATTCAAATCAAGAAGAAATGTAATTTGTCATATCAAGGATACATAGAGTTTCCATATGAAAAAGAATTTCATGAAAACTTTATTACAAGTGTTGAAAATTTAATAAAGCGTTTTTGCTCAAGTTGATTCAAGTGAAGCAAATTTTTTATCAGGCATCCCCTCAAGCTTCTCCTCACATATTTTTCTTTTCTTTTTCTTCTTCTTTTGTTTCTCTTTTCTTTTTATTTTATCTTTTTTTAGGATCATTTTCAATCCTTTCTCTTTTTTTTTCATGTGAGGATTACTATATCTGGATAGCCTTTAATAATTTTGAACTTCACTATCCCCTTCTTGAAGTTAAAACTTCTTACCTTCCTTCACTTTACAAATTCATATTAGCTTTGAAGATTTTTAATAAAGTCTCATTCTTCTCATCTTATATGAAACTCTAAGATTCTTAATATTTAAAATATACAATTTCCTTTATTTTAAATAGAAAAACATAGTCTTATTCTTTCATACTTAACTCTAGAATTGACCTTCATTATTAATGATTTTTGCTTAAATTTACTATAGTATTTTCAAACCAAAATGTAGTTATTTAAAGTTAAACTATGATACCCAAGATCATGTTAAATTACTTTTTAAAAATATAGTTAATTGAGGAAAAATAAAATTTAGTTTACTTCTTTTAAGGAAAGTTTTCTTTCCCCTAAACTTAGATTTTCGTAAGAATAAGTAAAGCATGAAGTACAAAAAATTTAGGTGAAATAAAACAATAAATGCATAAAAATAAAACTAATATTTAGAGGGTTCTGAATGTTATACTTGGCTCTAACACATTGCAGGTACTAATTTAAGAAGTACAGGCTTTAAAGCATCAAATGAAACATATTATATCACAAGATTTGCTAAGAAAAGGTATATTAAAAACATAAGCACTAAATTAAAAAAACTAATAATGCTAAAATAAAAAAATCTACAGTTTGCATATATATATAAAACTAGTTCAATAGTTACATAAACAAAACACATAAATTTTCGAAATCTTACCAACAATAACAAAATAAAAGAAACACCAATGATTGAAAACAACTAGTACTCCAACAATTTACCATTCATCATCTTATTATTCTTCTTCTTCTTCTTCTTCTTCTTCCTCTTCTTCAAAGTTATCTTGCACATAAAGCATAAAGCTGGGGCATGAAGGAAATTCTACAGTATGACCGGCCTTCAAATATCTAACCATAGCCTCCAGATATGCAATATCATGTTGTACTCTTCTCTGCTTATAATCATCATTGTGAGCATTTCTTGATTCCAAACTACTTATTATGTTCTGCAATGCTATAATCTCTGATTGCTGAATCATTATGTGTTCCATAATATTTTTAAGTGAGTAAGTACTAGAAGTAGATGATCTTGCAGCAGATGTAGAGGGTCTACCATTACTTCCACTTCCATATCTAGCAATTGATTCAAATTTATGAACTATGGGATTTCCAAAGGGTTTAAGTGGTTGCAACATTTCTTCATTCTTATAAAATTTTACTCCTAATTGTAGACATAAAGTGAAAATCAAGGTAGGATAGCCTAAACCACTAGCGGTTCTACTTCCAACAATACTCTGAGCATTATGTACGAAAAGAGCATCAACATCAACAGCTTTCATTCTTTGGATGCAAAAATTTAGTACTGCTCTCTCCTTGGTTACTCCACTAAGGTGATTAGTTGGAAGCAATTTTGTAGAAATAAATTAATGAATCATAAATCACAAATGCAGAATACATAGATTGAAATTCATTCCTCAGCCTATAAAGTGCATTGATTCTTTCTCGAGTAAGTTCAACATTTTTACCTGTAACATAAACATGCTCGTCTGAAGCCACCCGAAGATTAGCATAAAATTCTTGAATGATAGGAGTAATGTCTACTACTGTGAAGAAGCAAAAGGTCTTCAATTTCTGAGTAATTGTTAACCTTTCAATCACTCCTCCCGGGTTTCAAAATGCACGTTCCTGAATCAATTTCATTGTACCCATCATAGTATTGTAATTATATCGAGTCTTTAAATTAATGAATCGTCTTACATCAAAACTTCCCAAAGGATTTTCACCTTTCACTCTTGGAGTCATAAGTATTATTGAATGAATTCACAAAAGATCCAAACAAATTCACAATATCATAAATCAAACTCCAAAAGTCGGAATACTTGGTAAGAAACTTTCACCATGGTTTTTGTGTAAAATCTTCAATAAAAAATCAAATATTTGGATTTCCATAATGTGGAAAAAATCCTTGGTGAAAATAAAAAAGTCTCAAGTTAAAGTGAAGCTTTTACCAAGGGAAGAAAAAATCTAAAACTTTTTAGCTTCAAATCTCTTCATATCCACCAAATGGTAAGCCCTAGGTTGAGTTTAGGCCTTATTCCAGAGGTAAAAGATGACCCAAGCAGTTAAAATAGGGTTTAACAGTGGATTTTTTGTGGCTTTAATTTTGGCATTTTTCGGGAAACTGGCGCCTCAAGCGCCAACACAAAAATATTATTAGATTTTGATTTTCTTTTGAAATCTACAGTATATGAAACTATGCTGACCTCTAATTAACTTTTTTATACACTTATATTCATAATTAAACAATTTTGTAACAATATATTTTCACAAACAACACAAAACTCACATTTATATATAAAATTCACACGATTACCAACCAACAATTTTCAAAGCAATACATCTAATTCAGCATAAAAGTCACACCATACAAACTAACACTGAAGACTAAATATCAAACACTCAACATATGACACATATAAAGTTCAATAATAAAAGTAAATCAAATCCAATATAAACATATAAAACACATATGCAATCATAATTACAAATTCTGTTCTAAAATGAGTTCAAACATCTTCTTCACATTCAACTTCTTGAATGTTTCCCATGGATTGGTAGCGAACATATAAGTTGTAAATAGGTCGGTGAGGAAATTTGTCAGTCAAATCTTTTTCAACCCAAATTTTTTTTCTAAAGATACGAACCATACCTTCTTCAGTGCCACTGTTATGTTTGAATTGTTTCTTCATCCTCCAATCCAAATGGTCAAATATATCAGAAATATTACCAATTGAATTCATATTATTTTGTACCTCTTTCTCCAACTTCTTAATCCTTTTCAAAATATCATGTGAACTATAAGGAAAGTTGAATAGGCGAGGAATTTTGAGATGATTGATCCATAAGAATATTCATATTATTTTCCTCCCCATTTCCTATGCAGTTGAAACAAATCTCTGGGTCCATAGGCTTCAAAGGGAGAAGCACTTTTTCCCAACTTTTATAAGGGACTTGTGACTGGCTGCATATTAGGAATATGGTAGATGGATGTTCGAGTCCATAAGTTAATCCATTTATAATCAAACCCAAAACATAGTTTATAATTAAAGCACCCACATCAATAGATTATTTGGTTTGAATACAATAGTTTAAAATAGCACATTCCTTGGTCACTTTACTGATTTTCATAGTAGGAAGAAGTTTTTATGTAGTAAAGAAATGTCACTTTCGATGTAGAATTCCATAATGATGAAGAAAAGCTTACAGGTCCATTATCTCTTGTCTCACAATTTACATCTTCATCAATAAGGAATCAATAGCGTTCATTCATGATTTCTCTTGTAGGGACAAAATTATCATAACGACAAATTGGGACGCTTTCAATGATAAACAAATCTTTTATTCTTGATGGAGTAAATGGTACCCACCTGCCTCAAACACAGACGACTCCTTAGTTAATTCCATGAAGATTAGCATAAAACTCTTTCACCATAGGAACGACTACTACAACACTAGTATAACAAAGCACTTCCCAACGTTTCCGTGCAATAATCTCCTCCACTCGAGTATTTGGTGTGTTGAATCCTCAATTCACAAATTCTTGTTCCTTGATTAATCTCTTCATCATCATACCTCAATCATATAGCTTTTGTGCATCAAAACTGATGAACTTCCTCCTATTGAAGAATACATATCTAGCGGTTTCTTTAGAGTTGAAAGTCATAGGATTTGAAAATGGTGACTTTCCTTTCGTTTTTCACTCTTAAAGAACTTAAAATTTTGGTTTTGGGAGTTCCTAGAAATAAAATATGCCAAAAACCGCCCAAAACAACCTTTAGAATCTTCCAAACTCATTCTAGTAACAGCGATGCTTCTAGCGCCAGCACTCTGAAAAATGGCACCTTTGGCTCCAGTTCAGATTTCTGCACTGTTTTGCTTTAAATCCAAATAACTCTCAAATCTTGCTTATAATTTGGTAAGCAAATATGTTTAAATGATTTTTCTCACTATGTAAGTCTCTCAAGTACACAAAATTCATAAAAATAACATAAATAAAGTGCTTGGTTTAACATATACATATGTAATACTACTTCTAAAAATAAATTAGCAACATTAATAAAGGTGATTATGGGTTGCCTCCCACAAAGTGCTTGGTTTAACGTCATTAGCCCAACATTCCCAGTCTTTACTCTGGGTGACCCAACTTTACTGTCTCTTTAAAATCTGGTCTTTGACCATCAAAATATGGTTTCAGTCTATGCCCATTAACTTCAATAACTTTGTAGTTTTGGGATCTTCAATATAGCAACTCCATAGGGATAAACTTTTACAACTATGAATGGGCTTATCCACATAGAATTCAGTTTTCCAAGAAATAATTTTATTCTTATATCGTATAGTAAAACTTCCCGTCGGGGCTCAAATTCCTTTTTTATTATCTTTGGATCATGCCATTTTTTCATTTTTTCCTTATATATCCAAGTATTATCATAAGATTTATTCCTAATTTTTTTAAGCTCATTCAGTTGCAACAATCTTTTCTTACCAGTATCTTTTAGATTAAAATTAAATTCCTTAGCAGTCAAATAAGCTTCATGCTCTAATTCCACCGGTAAGTGACAAGTCTTCCGAAAAATTAGTCTATATGGGGACATTCCTATGGTTGTTTTATAAGTTATCGTAAAAGCCTATAATCCAGTATCTAGTTAGCATACCAATCCTTTTCATTACGATTTATAGTTTTTTCAAAAACTCTTTTATTTTCATTATTAGATACCTCTGCTAGACCACTAGTCTGGGGATGAAAGGCAGTAGCAATCTTATGTATAATATCATATTTTTTCACGACATTTTTAATTCTATTATTTCTAAAGTGAGATCCTCCATCAACAATGATTACTTTAGGCATTCCTTATCTTGTTAAAAAAATTTTGATTAAAACTTTTGAAACACTTCGAGCATCACATCGAGGCAAAGCTATTACTTTTATATACTTTGATACATAGTCTACTGTAATTAATATTTATGTATATTTTCAAATGAAGGTATAGATGCTCCCAAAAAATCCAATCCCCAAGCAATGAAAATTTTGACTTCCATAGTAAAATTTAAGGCCATTTTATTTCTTTTTGAAATATTGCCTACTTGCTGACATCGNTATATATATATATATATATATATATATATATATATATATCTCATAGGCAAATAAAATCCATGTTGTAAAATTTTGTGAATAGTTCTATGAATTTCAATGTGACCCCTAAATTTAGAATCATGACAATTTTGGATAATTTCTTCAATTTCTTTATACAACACACATTTCCACATAGTTAAATCTTTGCATTTTTTGTATAAATATGGCTCATCACAAAAGTAAAAGTTTGCATCGTGAATAAATTTTATTTTTTGTTGCTTTATCAATCTATATGGTACAATACCACTAAAATTGTAGTTCACAATATCAGCATACCATGATATTTCCCATTCTTTAACAATATAAAGTTGTTCATTAGAAAAAGTTTCATTAATTTCTCTTTTAAGATCAAATTTTTCTTTCTATTCCAGCCTAGATAAATGATTAGCTTCTTGATTATCAGATCCCTTCCTATCTACTACCATAAAATTGAATTCTTACATCATAAGTACTCATCTAGTTAATCTTAGTTTCACATTCTTCTTTTGCATCAAATATTTTATAGCAGAGTGGTCTGTATGCCCAACACATTTAGCTCCAATCAAATATGATCTAAACTTATCAAAAGCATAAATAATGGCTACTAACACTCTTTTAGTAGTATTATAACTAATTTGATCATCATTTAGAGTTTTACTAGCAAAATATATTTCCTTAAAAATTTTGTCATATCTCTGACCTAAAACAGCTCCAATTGCATTATCACTTGCATCACATTAATTTGAATGGTTTTTCCCAATCAAGTGGAACAATTATAGGAGCGGTGATCAATTTTTCCTTCAATCTTTCAAAGGCATTAAGGCACTCTTGATTAAAATCAAATTTTGTATCTTTTTCCAAAAGTTGGCATAAAGGCTTTGTAAATTTTAAAAAGACTTTAATATGTCGCCTGTAAAAACTAACATGTCCTAAAAAACTTCTAACTTTTCTTACAGTATTAGGTGGTAGTAGGTTAACGATAGCTTGAACTTTTTGTCAGATCTACTTCCATGTTATTTTTTGAAATTTTATGCCTAAGTAAAATTCCTCCCGGAACCATGAATTGACATTTTGCCTAGTTTAATACAAATATCCTCCTTTCAGATCATTTTAGAAAATTTTTTTAAATGATTTAAACAAATTTCAAATGAAGTTCGAAACATAGAAAACACATCCATAAAAACTTTTATCCCTTTTTCAATTAAATCATTGAAAATCGACATCAAACATCTTTGAAATGTTGTAGGTGCATTAGAAAAACCAATGGTCATTTGTTGAAAAGAAAAAGTATCATAAGGACTAGTAAATGGTGTCTTCTCTAGATCCTCCACAGAAATTAGTATCTGATGATAGTCGGTATATCAATCTAAAAAGTAAAAATATTTGTGCCCAGTGTCACAAAAATAATATGTTGTTTTAAGTGCCTATTTTATGATTATTTTTTGTGATATTGAACTTTAAAGAATGGTATATTAGTGTTTTTGTTGTAAGTATATTATTTTTAGGCATTTGAAGAAAAAAAGAGAAAAAGGATGAAATTTAGAGTAAAAAGAGCCAATTTTGTATTCTGGCCCATCATGCGCCAGATTGGCACATGATGTGCCAAAATCCAAAGAGCCGGTGAATGATGCGCCAGATCGGTGCATGATTTGCCAGGGACGACTTTTTCAAATTAAAGTAGTTCGAGACAAATTTTTTCATGATTTTCAAAAGGACACTTATTCTACACACCACTTGAAGTAATTTAAGGCATCTAGACACTTTGGAAAGTTCCTTTATGAAAGGATATGACTCTTGGATCAAAGGACACATCATTTGAATTCAAAAGAGTTGACTTTTGGAGAGAATTCTTTCAAGAGGAGGCAACCCAAATTAGAAAAGAAGACTTCATAGAGAAGGGGGGAGGGAGAGAGAGAAATTGGCGTAAGAGTTAGAGAAAGAAGAGGAAATTTTCTTCTAGGGTTGTAAGAGGAGACAAAAGGTGAGAGATTTGTTCTTCATTACATTTTTAAGAGAGAATTGGGAGTGATTGTAAAGAGAGAAAAGCTTGGAGAGAACTTTTAGGGATTTACTTGGGAAGGATTGTAAGATAAGTTGTATTTTTATTTCTTTTATTTTGTAAACTTGTTTTTATATATGAAATTTAAATTTTATTGTATCCTTCTCATGAATTCTGAGTAGTCTTCTTTATCCTTCTCCCTAATTTGAAGATTTGGTTTTCTGAAGAATAGATTTTGTTTTCTACGATTTTAAATGATAGTAATTTGTGCTTATTTGAACTCCCATCTTCAATTACTTTTTGATCTCGCCAATTCAAATGTTAAAACTTGTTGAGAGACATATTTTCTTAAATGAGATATGATTTCTACAACATATGGAGAATCACATTTGATTTCATGGGAGAGTATCTCATCCATGGGATTAGGTGCAAATAAATAGAGAAATATACTTTGTTGGATGCAGAATTTGAGATTTTAGGTGACAAATTAAAATCCCCAATTTGGTTCAGTTGATTGGAAATTAATGCAAGACTGTTACCCCTTAGGGGAGGGAATAGTGGGAGCTCTGGAGTGGCAGCCGATATCCTCTTAGCCCAACCACGAAATTAAGGACCAAACTCTAAATTAATCAATGTTCTTTATAACACTTGGAAGAAGTTAAGGAATAGGATTGCTCTAATTTGGCACAAAATAGTTTTAATATATATTTTCAATTGATTTCAATTTCTTCACAAACCATATACTAATTGTAAAGGAGAAGGATTCTTTTTTTAATTTAAACTTCCTTCATAACAAAAACTTCTTTTAATTTTTACAATTTTACTTTCAAAAGTTTAGTATTTAGTTTAGTTTAATTTCTATAATCTTACATCTGCATTTTAGTTAGTATTCACTTCAGTAGTCAATCTTCAAATTTCACACTTCACTTTTGTTTCTTGCTTTCATTATAAGATAATTTTCATAATTTACTTTAGGATTTTCCAGCTTCCTTATGGGATCGATATCTAGGACTCCATTAGAGCCCTTTATTACTTGCGTTGATATTCAGGAGAGATTTGGCAGTTTCAAAAGAGTTTTAAAAGATAAATTTTATTTATAAAAAGTATTTTTTTATGATCATATTGCATATTTATTCCAAGTCTACCTCCATCTAGTTTTTTGCGACGTTAAGTGGTGTCATCTTCATAAATATTTATAAATAAAAATCTCTGTGTCAAGTTTTTGGCGCTGTTACCGGGGAAGTAATGGAAAATATTAGTATTTTATTTTATTTTATTCTAAAAAAAAAGAGTGTTTGTAGTTTAATTTGAAAATTTTCTTATTTCAGTGTGTTTGCTTATTTTTAATGACTTGATTTATTCAATTTATGCGTAGTGTAAGATCTAAAAATTTAGTACCTTACGACTATGAGTTAGAAAGATCTGTTAAAAAAATTAAAAAATACTAAAATTAAGTAAGATCAGTTAAGCAAAATGGCTTGAAATTTAAACAATGTTGCAAATGAAAATGAACATCATCAGAGACCTTTAAGAGACTGTGTTAATCCTACAGTAGATGAATATCATTTGAGTTTTCAAAATCCTACTGTAACTGCCAAGTCATTTGAACTTAAACTTGTTATTATTGAAATGGTACAAAATAATCAGTTTGGAGGAACACCTACTGAAGATCCTAATTTACACCTTGTTAGTATTTTAGAATTGTGCTAAATTTAAATCTGATGGAGTGTCAATTAATGTCGTCAGGTTTAGACTTTTTCCTTTTTCATTAAGGGATAAAGCTAAGATGTGGTTAAACTTATTAACACCTGGATCTATCAGAACATGGCGAGATTTATCACAAAAATTTTTATCTAAATATTTCCCACCTTAAAAAATCGTTAAGCTTAAGAATGTTATTACTTCTTTTTGTCAGTTTGAAGGGGAATCAATTTATGAAACTTTTGAAAGATTTAAGGATCGCCTTAGAAAGTATCTACACCACGCGTTATCAGATTGGTTAATAATTCAAACTTTTTATAATGGACTGGTTGGATCTCTTAGATCGATAATTGACGCTGCCGCTGGTGGATTATTAATGTCAAAACCATTTGATGAAGCATATTCATTAATTGAACTCATGACAACTAATAATTTTCAGTGGCCCTCTAAAAGGGTAAATCCACAAAGAGTAGCTAGTATACATGACTATGATGCTATATCTATTTTAACTCCCCATATACTGCTATATCAAAGAAGATAGATCAATATGGAATAAATTATTCTCAGACAACACCTGTGCTTGAGGAAAACTCATTGGGAAAAATGATAGAATCTCAATATTTCTATGGGACTTTAAATGCAATAAACAATTGTTATAATAATCCTTATGCAAATTATTATAATCCTGGTTGGAAGAATCATCCAATTTTTAGTTGGAGGAACAATATTTCTAATGATGCAAATCCTCAATGGGGAAACAATACTACGAACCAATTGAGAAACTCAAACAATCAATGGAACCAAGCTTATAAACCTTATTATCCCCCAAGTTTTAATAATTTACAGAGTAAGGATAAAAAGTTATCAATGAAAGAATTAATATTGCAAATGGGTAGTCAATTACAAAGTCAAGGAGCTGCCATCAAAAACATAGAAAATCAATTGGGATGTATTGCTATTGCACTTAGTAATAGACATCTAGAAACATTGCTTAGTAATATTGAAGTAAATCCTAAAGAAGAAAAAAAGAGAAAATAAAGTTATTCAACTAAGAAGTGGAAAATAAATAGAAAACATTGTTCAACAAGAAGTTGAAGTAGACAAAGATGAGGTGGAAATGAAAAATCTGGTGAAGATTTTCATTTTGAGTCAGAAAATCTGATTAAGACAATGAAAATCACTGTAGATAGCCACCACCTAAATTTTCTCAAGGATTGAAGCAGAAATGTAGAGATAATAAATTTTTGAAATTTTTGGAAAATTTGAGGAAATTAACCATAAACATTACATTTCTTGAGGCTTTGGAACAAATGCCAAGCTATGTAAGGTTCATGAAGGATATACTTAATAAGAAAAGGAAGTTTATAGATAAAGAGACTGTTGCACTTAGCGAAGAGTGTAGCGCTATAATTTAGAAAATGTTTCCTGAAAAGCTTAAAGATCCTGGAAGATTTTCAATTCCTTGTGTTATTAAAGAATGATTTTAAGAAAAAGCTTTATGTGATTTAGAAGCTAGTATTAATCTTATGCCATTATCAATTTACAGAAATTTGAGCTTAGGAGATATTTCACCTACAACAATAACTCTGTAGTTAGCTGATCATTTGGTTACCTATCCTAAAGGAGTTATGGAAGATGTTTTAATAAAAGTCTATAATTTTATCTTTCTTGTGGACATTATTGTATTAGATATCAAGAAAAATAAAGAAATTCCTATCATTTTAGGAAGACCATTCTTAGCTACTGGAAGAGCTTTGATAGATGTGCAGAAAGGAGAACTAACTATAAGAATTAGTGATCAAGAGGTTACATTTAGTATTACAAAATCAATGAGATACCCTACAAAAGAGCAAGATATTGATTGCTTCAGAATAGATATTAATGAATATTTAAGCCATGAATATTTCAAGAAAACTTTGGAAAGAAAATTTAAAAAGAAATATATGGAAAAACAAGATGAGGATATAATTCGAGATGAATTTATGAAAGTGAGTAAAGAGGATATGGATTATATTCAGGAAAGATTTGAAATGTTAGATCCTATAGAAAGTAACCAAAAATTGATTTCATCTATTGAGAAAGCCCTTGAACTAGACTTGAAAACACTTCCTACTCATTTGAAGTATGCATTTTTCGGAAATTTATCTACATTACCTCTTATAATATCCTCAAAATTAATTAATATACTAGAACAATAGTTGTTGGAAATTTTGAAAAGATATAAGAAAGCCTTTGGATGGACATTAGCTGATATTAAGGAATCAGTCCTTCAATTTTTATGCATAGAATCTTATTAGAAGATCAACATGAACCAAGAGCTGACCCTCAAAAGAGTTTAAATTCTATGATGAAATAAGTGGTAAAGAAAGAAAATTTAAAATGGTTAGATGCTGGAATAATATAACTTATTTCAAACAGTGCTTGGGTTAGTTCAATTCACTATGTTCCAAAGAAAGGAGGTGTGATTGTAATGACCAATGAGCATATTGATTAATATCAATAAGACAAGTTGCTGGTTGATGAATCTGCATAGATTATAGAAAATTAAATTCTGCCACCTTGAAGGATCATTTTCCTTCACCCTTTTTGAACTAGATGTTGGATAGATTAGCTGGGCATAGATATTTTTGTTTTCTAGATGGATATTCCAGTTATAATCAAATATATATTGTTTAAGAGGATTAAGAGAAAATAACATTTACTAGTCCTTATGGAACTTTTGCTTTTCAGTGAATGCCTTTTCATTACGTAATGCACCTGCAACATTTCAAAGATGTATGATGTCAATTTTCAGTGATTTTATTGCAAAAGGGATTGAAGTCTTTATGGATGATTTTTTGTTTTTGGAACTTCATTCAAAATATGTCTAAATTATTTAGAGAAAGTTCTGAAACATTGTGAAAAGACTAATCTAGTATTGAACTGAGAAGAATGTCAATTTATGATCGCAGGAGGAATTGTGCTTAGACATACAATTTCGGAAAATGGCATGGAGGTAGATCCTGCAAAAATATGATTTATATCAAACCTACCTCCACCTACCATAGTAAGAGGAGTTAGAAGCTTTTTAGGACATGCTGGATTTTACAAGAGATATATTAAAGATTTTTCAAAAATTAGTAAACCATTATGCCAACTTCTGGAGAACGATACAAAATTTGCCTTTAATCAAGATTGCCTTAAAGCCTTTGAAACTTTAAAGGAAAAATTGATCACTGCTCCTATAATTGTTTCACTTGATTGGGAGAAACCGTTTAAATTAATGTGTGATGCTAGTGATTATGCAATTGGAGCAGTTTTAGGGTAGAGATATGATAAGATTTTTAAAGTTATATATTATTCTAGTAAGACTCTTAATGATGCTAAAATTTATTACGCCACCACTGAAAGAGAGTTATTAGCTATTGTGTATACTTTTGATAAATTTATTGTGCATACTGACCATTCGGGTATTAAATATTTGATGCAAAAGAAGGATGCTAAACCAAGATAAATTAGATGGGTTCTTTTGATGCAAAAGTTTGATTTCATAGTAGTCGATAGAAAAGTGATTGGTAATCAAATTGTTGATCATCTATCAAGGCTAGAATAAGAAGAAATACTAGATATGGAAAAAGAGATTAATGAAACTTTTTGTAATGAAAGACTTTCTGTTGTACAAGGATGAGAAATACCTTGGTATGATGATATTGTAAATTATATTGTTAGTGGTATTTTACCATATGGATTTAGAAAAGACAAGGAAAAAAAATTCATTCATGATGTAAAATCATATTTTTTGGATGATATTTATTTATATAAGTAATGTAAAGAATTAATGATGAGACGATGTGTGCCTTATAAAAAATTCAAGAGATTGTCCAAAATGTCATGATTCTGAATTTGGAGGACATTTTGGGAATGATAGAACTACTCATAAGATTTTACAATCTGGATTTTATTTTCCTACTCTATTTAAAGATGTTAATATATATACGACCCATATATGATAAGATGGTGGCGGCTGGACCTAGCTGTGCTCTACTAGGGTTTTGGAGGTGATGGGGCTGCTTAGAGTAGTGGTGGTGCTGGATAAAGAAGCTTGCTTTCTCTTCAAGGGGTGCTTGAGGTTTGTGGAGTTTGTTGTGGTCTTGCCCAGGAAGATCTTTGTTGAACAGGATTACAATTCCATTGATTTGTTGAAGTTGTTGCTTTTCTCTGTTCTTTCTGTTTGGAGTTATGACCTTGGTGTTGTATTGGTCCTTTCATCCTTTCTGTAGCTGTTTTGTTTTGTGCTTCTTTTGCTTTTGGAGCCCAGCTACTGTTTTCATCTTTTTTCTGATCTTGGGTTCTTTGGGTTGTGTTTCCCTAATGGCCTTCCCCATTGATGTTGATACCAATGCCCAATGGACCAAGATAACCTTTGTTGATGTTGTTGGAAGTGGTTTTGAAGTGCCTAAATCCTTTGACCACTTGGTTTTCCCACAATGTCTCCATGATGCTGCTACTGAGAGGGGGGTTTGCCCCTTTGTCAATCCTTTAGGTTTGAAGGAAGGGGAACCTGCCATCATCTTTCTCCCCAGGAAATCTATGAACTTAATGAAACTGTTAAGTTTACTTAGGTGGGTAAGCTTCAGTATGGCGATCCTAAGATGTACTTGGTAAGGAGGTACTTTATGGATTTGAAACTTACAAGAGCTTGGAGGCTGGGTTTAATAGATGGAAGGCACCTTCTAATTTTCTTATTTAATAAAGAAGATTATGCAAGGGTGTTTGCAAAGCAGACTTTGATCATTAATGGTGTCCCAATGAAATTGCTGAAATGGACTCCAGAGTTTGATCCCACAAAGGAACCTCCTGTAGTTCCAATGTGGTTCAAGTTCCCTAATTTACCAATTCAGTATTTCCATCAGAATGTGCTGTTAAGCATTAGTAGAGTGCTTGGTTGCCCACTGAACATTGATGCCCCCACATATAATGTGTCTAGACCAGCTGGAGCTAGAGTCCTGGTTGGGAGGGACATTACTTTGCCTGATATTGATAGAGTTTGGATTGGAACTACCGAGTAAGGTTTCTGGCAGAAGATAGTTATAGAATAAAAGCCTGTATATTGCCAACATTGTAAAATGTTTGGACATAGTGTGGAGAATTGTTATAGATTACACCCTCCAAATAAAAAAAGAGCTCCAAGGACTAGAACAACTAATTCCAAGCCAGTTGGGACAGCTGTTAAATTGGATGGGGGTGTTAATACTACTGATGTTGAGGTAAATAAAATAGTTGAGATTATGCCAAGTAGTAATGCTAGGGAGCATTTGGATGAACTATGTAATAACAATAATTTAAAGTAAAAGATAATACAAGATAACAGCTTATTAAAAGTAAACCCTTCTAGGGTTGGAGATCATACTATCAATAGTTTGGCATATGTTCTAACAGAAGATTGGCAAGTCCAAAGAAGCCATAAGAAGAAAAAAGGTAAAGTTGAAAATAAACAGCCTACGGAGGGACCTTCTAATGTGGATCACCTTCCTAAGACTAGGGGGAAAGGGAGGACCTTTTCTCAATGATTAAGTTCCTTATTTGGAATATTAGGGGTATTGTTCACCCCTCCTCTCTAAAGAGATTAAAAAATTTGGTGAGAATTCATAAAGTGTGGTGTTTTGCCATTCTTGAACCATTAGTTACTAAAAATTCCCATAAATTTCACAAAAATTTCCCTCAATTTGATCATTTCTCCAATACAAATAACAAATTTTGGCTTTTTGCTAGAGCTGAACTTTAGTGGTCTGTGTTGTTAAATCATTCCCAATTTGTTCACATCCAATTCCATATTGGTGCTCATATTGGATATTCCACCTTCATTTATGCTAGCTGCCTTGCCTTTAATCAATCCACCTTATGGACTGAGTTATATCAAATTGGTCAGTCTCTTAACTTGTATTGGATTTTGGGGGGTGATTTAAATTGTATATCTTTTCCTTCTGAAAGAAGAGGTGGTAGGCCACCTATTGCTTCTACCATGAGTAGATTCAATGATTTTCTTTCTGAGGCTGATTTATTTGATTTGGGGTATCAAGGTCTGGACTTTAATTGAAGAAGAGGTTCCATGTGGGAAAGACTTGACAAAATGCTTGGTAACTCAAAATGGGTTCAAACATTCCCATTCACTGTCATTTCTCATTTGCCTACGGCAGGTTCTGACCATAGTCCCCTCCTGTGCACAATCTAAAATGCTGAAAGCCCTTTTATAGCTCCTTTCAGGTTTCAAAACATGTGGACCCTCCACCCTCAATTTGTGGAAGTAGTAGGTAAGGTTTGGAGGTCTGAAGGTGATACTAATCCCTGGATAAATCTGTGGAAACTCCATAAGAAGGTGGCAGCTAAGCTGAGGAAGTGGAATTGGGACACTATTGGTAACAAACATGAGAACTTGATTAAAGCTCAAAGTAAAGTGATTAACATGGAAGACAGTTTCCAAAGGGGTTTGATTTCTGATGTTGACCTCCATAAAGCTCATGAAGAGCTGTTACTCCATACCAGTTACACTGAATGTTTTCTGAAGCAGAAAGCTGTTGTTACCAAATTTATGGAAGGAGATAGAAACTCAAGTTATTACCATGCTTGCATTAACTTCAGAAGGTGAAACAACATGATTTTATTTATTCTGGATTCTGCTGACCATGTGTTGACTGATGCTGAGAATATTGCCCAAGATGCTGTAAATTACTTTCAAAATATCTTTAAGGAACAGTCCCCTTCTAGAGCTCCAATCAAGATGAATATATTCTCTGATTGCAAAGATTATGTCCAATATCTCAATCTAAATACCACTCCTTTGGAAGGTGAAATTAAAGTTGCCTTAGACTCTATTGATGACCATAAGGTAGCTGGCCCTGATGGCTTCACTGAAAAATTTTATAAAGCCACTTGGAATATCATCTGTGGGGAGTTTGTTGATGTTGTGCAAAGCTTCTTTAGAGGTATTGATCCACCTAAATACTTTACTGCTTCCACTATAACCTTGATTCCTAAAAATTCTAGCAAGATAAGATGGGGAGATTTTAGACCAATCAGCCTAACTAATGTCATTTCTAAAGTTATCAGCAAGATTATCAGCACCAGACTCCAACCTCATCTTCCGCAGCTTATAAGCAAGAATCAGGTGGCTTTTGTGAAAGGAAGGCAAATATCTGATAACATCCTTTGTGCTCAGAAACTTCTACTGAATCTGGACAGAAAATGTAGAGGCAGCAATGTCATTATGAAAATGGATATTCAAAAAGCCTACGATACTATTAACTGGAATTTTATTTTGGATACCTTGAATGCTAGGGGCTTCTCTGGGGACTTTGTCAATCTGATTAGAAGATGGCTCATTTGCAACAACCATTCTATCTTAATTAATGACAAGAGCCAAGATTTCTTCAATGTCACTAAGGGAATTAAACAAGGAGATCCCTTGTCCCCTACTATCTTTATTTTGGCTATGGATTATCTTTCTAGGCTTCTTAATCAAAAGTTTCTATGTTCTCCACATTTGGACTATCAGCACAGATCTAATATTAGTGTGAGTCATCTGTCCTATGCAGATGATATAGTCATTTTCTCTAAGGCTACCAAGAATGTAGTAAAGTCTCTCAATCAAGTACTTAAACACTTCCAAAGATCATCTGGTATGTATCTTAACAAATAGAAATGTCAAATTTTTACTAGCTCTCATACTCTTCCACAGATTAAACAATGGATTGCACAACACACTAGATTTAGCTTGGCCTCTTTACCTATCAATTATCTTGGTGTTCAATTAATAAAAGGGAGAACTAAATAAACTCAATTCAATCGGGTAATTTATCAAATTCAGAAATAGCTTCAATGTTGAACAAATTACTTCCTATCAAATTGAGGTAGGATCACTCTTCTCAAAAGCATCTTAACTTATATCCCTTCCTATGCTCTTTAGATGTTCACTAAGAAGAAGGGGACTCAGATTAGGCTTGGCAGAATGTTTAATAAATTTCTTTGGGCTAGTCAGAAGAAACAGTTTCATTGGTTAGCTTGGCAAAAATTGTGTAAGCCTCAACATGCAGTGGGTTTACGCTTTAAGGATTTTCAGCATCTCAGTGTCATTAATGTTTGTAAACTCTAGATAAATTTTAGAGCCCAGGATAGTATTTGGGCTTTATTTATGAAGGGGAAATACTGCAGGACTGTGCAACCTAACTTGGCTGAGAAGAAAGTTGGGGATTCCAGTCTGTGGACTAAACTTTTGGAGGTCAGGCATAAAGTTGAGGATCTGTTTATTTGGGAACTTGGAGAAGGAAAAAATAATTTATGGCTAGATAAATGGATTTGGAATGGAGAAAGAATTGACACCTGCAATCTAAACTCTGGAACTAAAGTGAAGGAATCCTGGACTGAAAATCAATGGAATTGTAATTTGCTGGCAACCATCTTAACTGAAAAGCTAATGTATTGGGTGAAGAAAACTAAAATAAATCCTGGAGAAAAAGATGGAATCATCACTAGATAGGCTCCCTCACAAAAATTTTCAGCTTACATTTTCCAGCAATTGTTTCACTGGCAACCTGTTATGTGGAGGAAATTTATTTAGGGGAAGTGGTTGACACCTTCTATGTCCTTTTTTTGCTAAAGGCTGTGGAATTCTTTCGTACCTTGTAAAGATATTTTGAAATTGAAAGGGTTTAGGGGTCCCTCTTGCTGCTGGCTGTGTACTAAGGATAAAGAAAGTCTGGAACATTTATCTTTCTCCTGTAGTTTCTCCCAAAAGGTTTGGTCTGGTCTATTCAATCAACTCAGCATTGATACTCTGAAAGTAAGTTGCCAGAACTTTTTGGATTGCTGGAAGGAGTGGCTAGAAGCTAAAATGATAATCATTCCTTGTGTTGTTGTCTGGTTCATTTGGATGTGCAGAAATCAAGTTAAGTATGAAAATATAAAACCTATGGAAAAGGTAGTAGTTTTAAATTGTACTTCCTATCTGCAAAAGATTATAATGCATCAGAAATTTCCAAATATTTTCCGGATTTGGATGCCCAGTGGGATCAATATGAAGATAAGCAAGCCTACTTTGGTCCTTTGGACCCCCCACTTAAGGGATGGCTGAAGGCTAATACTGATGGAAGTTTCTCTAAGGAGGCTGCTGGTGTGGGAGTAGTTATTAGGAACTACCTAGGAAAGTGTATTTTCTACTTTTTATCCCCTACTTGGGCTAATGATGCACTTGAAACTGAAATGATAGCCATCTACTAGGCTATCTACCTTTCCAAGCAATGTAACATCTCTAAACTGGTAATAGAATCTGACTCCAGTAGCTGCATCAGAATTCTGAAAAATGTTGAAGTTGCTCCATGGAACCTTGTTTGGTGGCACAATAATATTAAAAGACTGTTAATTAAGGTTGATGTGCATTTCCAACACATTCTTAGAGAAGGAAACACTCCAGCACACAGTTTGCCAATCAGGGAGAAGGAAACTGAAGAGATTGTTGTAGGGATTATACCTTCTAATCAGGTAGCTCTTCTACTACATGGGGACACCTTATCCATTCCTTATCTTCATTGTAGATATTGATTATTTTCAGGGGGTACATACAAGGTTTTACTTAGATTTCTTTCTTTCATTTTGTGAGCATGGTTGTAAGAAATATATGGGGTAAGAGATCTAGGTGTAGGTTTAGTGATCTAACCCTTCTTTTTTGTAACTCAATTGTATGTTTAACATGTAAGGAGCAATAGATAGCTCCATTTTTTTAAAAATATAATATATATATATATATATATATATATATATATATATATATATATATATATATATATATATATATATATATATA